>JAOTON010000801.1:0-233064 GCA_034440635.1 Lepas anatifera | reverse complement strand
ATACAAAATAGCTCAAAAACATATATCCATGGCCACATTTGGATACAAAAATATGGTGACCTTTAGTGACCTCATCTTGACCACAGCCGGGTCGCTGTGCCACCCAGCCTAACGGTCTCCAACCACCTTGTTGCATTCAAGTGAAGCTTTCCACTTTGAAAGTAAGTAGCTCCTGGCTTCCATTGCCTGACCTCCGTAGCATTGCAACCTCAAAAACCACGCCTTTGACAGCTGACCTCAGTTTGACCCTTCTGACCTGACCTCAAACTTTAAAATTAAGTACATGTTTTTCGTTGTTCCGTGATGAGATCGCCCCTGATTGGCGTTTGAATTTTCAAATCGGACCATTAGTTCGGGAGATACCATGAAGGGGGTAAAGTTTACACCCCAGCCCCACGCATTCGGCTGGAGACCCCAGCCCCGCGCGGGGTAGAATTATCCACTCGACACCCTAGTTCAAAACCTATTTTTGGGTCACTGATCCCACCCGAATGGCGATACACTGAATCATTATTGCTGTGTGTCCTACGTAAATGGTTTGCAGCTCAAAACAAACCTGAATACATCCATCCTTGAATAATTTCACCTGGTATGCCTAGTGGGATAGCTTCTCGCTGTCTAATGCCTGCTGTACGGTGTGATTTCTGTGCAGAAACCGTCTTTATATTGATTGCAAAAGTCCATTTACTATAGCAAGATACCAGGCACAATGAACTGATGCCGAAATCATCCGTCATTCACTTCCAGAGTTCGATGGGCAGGCCGGTAGTCGATCTGAGTATTACCCAGCAGTGGGATGAACATGATGCTGACATTACATTTTTTTTAGTTAAACACATGATATGAACTCAACTGGTAATTCTCTTTTTGCAATCACGACGAATATAACTTAAGCTACACCATGCTGAGTAGACATAAATTGATATATAGTGTGAAAGCTCTTGATGGAAATATTCAAATGTTTGCCGCCTCGGTAGCTCAGTTGGTAGAGCGTTGGGCTCCGGTTCACGCTGCTCAGGAGCACTACGGTAGCAGTGAATGTTCAGGATCAGTTCCCCTGAGACGCTCCGGCGTTCAATCTTTAAATAAAAACTGGTCTTTATTTCGATCTTCTAAGCTCATCCCGTTCCTGAGTGAAGTTCAACATGTACCCAGAAATCAGAGTTCGTGCTGTGATGTATTAGATCCAATTGCCTTTAACACAAGATTCAACGAGGACTCTCCAGCCCATGGCTCAACCGGCCTGGCATTCTTCTTACATATTGCACAACGCTACAGGAAACGCTTCGACACTTCTTGTGGGGCTGCAGCCTCGTTAGCAGTTTAAGAGACGATAAGTTGACGTAAATATTGTTTCATCTTTTGATCTATAAAGGCTGAACTTGTTTAAACAACAATTTCAACTCAGTACTGGCTCTATTAGTGATTTGCCTCTCCGTAACTGGTCGATTCTCGATTAGAAAGTATTTTTAAGACCTGGCCAATCAAGATTGACCATTCAAGCGTCCGAACCCTCCAAAAGGGGATGGGGGACGTGTTCTTGCCTTTTTAACACTCTTCCGTTGTATGATCCGTCTCATTGTCCTCGATCAGTAAAACAATAGGTGCCATTTTGTAATTCTAGAAGCTCAAGGAAGATATCAACGACTACCCAAGGGTCTCTGTTCTGCCAACTGCCATCTCAGTTTGTTCAGTATTATTTCAACTTGTCTCAGACATTCGCGAAATTGGTGTTTTACTGTTTTAATCTTCGTCCTGCTACTTCCTCTTCAAGTCGGGCTGCCGCTGAGTAAGGCTTTATATAAGTCTTCTACACTGTATTACCGTAAGCCCTTACCACTACCCTGCAATATTATGCAGAGCCACTGGTTTTTTAAGGCTTAGTCGCTAACACTTTGAAGAAAGCGCGTGAAGGAAAGCGCGTGCCTTTGTTTATCCACCATCGACGTATCACCCAGCCTGTGAATGTACCTTGCTGGAGCTTGGCGTCGACAGACCGGGAGTCTTCATTATTTCTGTCATTCTCTGAATATTTTAAAATTATCATATAGAGATAGAATAGATATATCTTTCCCTTGTCGAGATGTTACCCAGAGACAGAAGGCAATATGCGGGGTAATCTCCCTTCAGTAGTCGGCACTAACGTTTAATGCAATAGAAGATATCGTTCGTTACAGTCAATCACTCTTTAGTACTGAGAACAGAGACGCAAGAAAGTGCAAGGGTACAAATGCAATCAAAGAGCAGATGACTATCTTGAGGCCGTGATTTGCAGGCGCTCTTGTTTTCACCTCTCTCCTGCCCTCCCTCCCCGTGCTGGTCATCGTCTCACGCGCGCAGCGCGCGCCCTCAGGTGTCCGGCACCTCTGGCAGCCGCCGGAGTGGTCTGGTCTCCTCTCAAAGAGTTGAGCTGTGATGTGAATGCTGTATTTTCTATTAAGTTGGATATTTTAACGGTCGTACAAGACTTGGTGTGATGAATATCATAGACAGCATACAGCTTGAGAAAATAAACTTATTTTTAGTCAATGTTTTCATTTTAGTATTTGAACAAAACACTTAATTTGGCTATGATGTTTACAATAAGCAGTACTCAGTACCCTTTTCCATACTCCGTACTCACATATTTCATTCCATAGCGGTACCCAGTGTCCCTCAAGTGGATTGGCATGCCTCCCTTTTATGCCAGGTTTAGAATAGGAGACATTTATTATTTATGTCAAGTGCAGAACGTAATAAGAAAGCCATAAAAAAGCGAGGGCTGCCGTGCTCAATGACACGAAGTGTAGGCTAAAAATGAAAAAGCAAATCAAAACAAAATAACTACAAACGAAAACGCATGCTTGTTTTTCTGGCACCGCCATCACCTGGATTGCAGATTCTGCGTTTGGAGCAGGTTATTGGCAGACCAAGGTACTGACAATGTCTCTGTCATCCTCTGAGTTGAAATAATCGGACATTGGCATAGAGGTAATTAAAAAAACGCATAGGCGGATCCCAGGATTCACCGATCGGAGGATCACCTTCCCGAGGCATCATCCGGACCAGAAACGCCACTTATGACCGACAAACCTATCGGTAGGCGCCGGCTCGCTGTCCTGTGGGGGGTAGGAAGCGACATTTTAAGAGGCGCCATCACTCTTTCAGGGGTGCCGAGGATCGATGAGGGGGCACGTGCCCCCTTGCCCCTGGATCCACCTATGGAAACACGCGTGATAAACTGTCGTATATCTTACCGAGAAGAATTGCGAAATCCGGGATTTCGCCAGAACTCCTAAGGGATTTCATGAAACCACTGACCAACTATGGGGAGTTCGCGAAATCCCTAGGGAGTTCATGAAATCACTGGCAAACCAGACGATTTCGTGAGCTCCCTAGGGATTTCGCGAACTCACTGAAACTTCAGTGATTTCGCGAAGGCTTCACACCTGAATGCTTTTCAGGGATTTCGCGAAATCCCTAACATGCCAAAATGTCATATAGTTTAAATCCGAAGAACTGATCCTTCAGTGATCTGGTTTTACACTCCCCGTCCATGTTTTCTCTTTCTATGATGTATTTTGCTTGAGTTTATGTCTACCTGATGTTTATTTTTTGAAAATTAATTTTACACCCTCAGCTCTACCTCACACCGGGGCCTTGTGCCCGCTGACGAACTATTCGGGTCACTAGCCTTCCTCGAGGTGCATGGTTTATGCAATATGAACCGTAGGTGTGAAGGGGGGCTCAAAACAAACTAGAGATGCCACTACTTTTTCATTGTCATCTGTAATGAATATCTTGATTCCTTAACAAAGCAAACTCCTGATGGGAAGTATTGTGCCGAAAGAAACGGACAAAGAGCTGGTATACTTTCACAAATGTCTATTTTAGCTATTTCTATGTTGGAATGTACTATGGACGTCCACAAATTTTCCAATAACAATATTTTGATTCAGGAGGAAGTGTCGGCCTCGAAAAAGCTCTCGGTGTAAGAAGCGGCACGCCTGTCATCGTTTAAACATTGCCAAGGCTTTCAGAAATTTTATTGTCGATTCCGGCGGGCTAGCAAATGCACTTCAAGCTTAAGTGCTCCAGCCACGGTCATGACAATAGGCAATGAGATAGCACATGGCAAATATGCGTAACAATTGTTTTATTCCGTATCTTGTTTATGCCGACAACTATAGTTGTCGGCTTGCTTATGTTCAGCTATAGCTGAAACTGTATAACGCTTCTGGTATGCTGATAAACTGAAAACAGAGATATGGTCGAAGTTAATTTGCAGAATAATTATTTCGTTGTTGCAGCTCTGAAAATTTATCTTAGTATAGCCGAGTAAAGACTGGCCAAAGTTTTGGAATACATTAATGAACTTAATGCAGAAAAAATATAGCATTATTGTATTTTCCTTACCCAGATTGTAATACGAAATGGCCATCAGATAAGTAGCATTTCTCTTTTGTGTAGTAATGAGGGTTGTGATATGATAATGATCTCTCTGCAGATGCTGGATAAGTGAGTTGGAAAGAAACGCTTCAGAATTTAGTCTGTAATGGTACTTACAGCTGGTGCACCTGACCGACTTCGTAGCGAGTACGTGCATGGCCGGGGCGGGGGTTGGGTAACCATACCCCTTGGGTTTTTCACAAAAGTCTTGAAAACGGCTACGCACAGCGCTGCTGTACCCAGTACAGTTTTTCCTGAAGCATTTTACAACTCCTGTCAACATTTTCGGTTCAGGTCATTTCAGGTCAGGACATCTGTGCAGGTTAAGTGACCTCATCTCCAAAAAAAGAAAGAAAAAAAACATGAGCAAGGAACAGCTTAATTTATCAATCTAAAATTCGTATTGAATAAAAGGCCGATTGAGTAGACATAATTTTTTTGGATTTCTGAAGTCGATGACCTAAGGTCAATTATGAGTCATGATGACACCGTTGGAAAAGTATCGGTAAAATGGTTCAAACATAATAATTTTGTTGGGAACGGAGCTAAATTGTATATTTTGGTATCATTGGGGTTGTCTTGTTTCTGCAGTTCTAATGTTATACATTCTGACCCAATTCGATATTGACCTGATACAAGGCCAGGTCAAATCTTAGCTTTAACCTAGAATAGTCACATTATTAATCATTCGACGTCGCATGCAGAAAAGCTTCAGATAGTGAATCCTTATATATTGTATGTCTTTTACATCAGATGGTAGGACTGAAGAACTGTATTTCAGTTATATCACCATATCCATATTAAGCCATTTTTTGGCTTCCAATGCCGTCAGATTTTACCCGACAAAAGAATGTATAGAACACTTCCTTTAAAGCTTAGGTTGTGCTGCTTAACGTCATTTACTTTTCCGCTAACTAGCGTAGTTATTAGATTTTAGGGGGCGTAACCCACCCCTCATCATGGTGAAGGTGGCTCAGACCCCTGGCATTGCGCGTCTTAAAAATTGCATCCCACGAAACTAGTTTCAGACTAATACCAAACGTTTTTCACTATGATGATTTTAAGCCATCAAAAGGCATAGTCATAAGAGACTTTGCAATTGATCTCGGTGACCGGCACCTCATCGACACCACCAGCTAAAAGACACGTGATGAGTTTTCAAAAATGTGAGCGTCAGGCACATTCTTTTTCGGATGGCGTGGTTTGCTCAAAAGTGAGTGCGTTGCGCCATTGCCGAGCATTTATTCCATTTTTCAGTAGCGCAAATATTTCTGCCATTTTTTGAACTATGTTTTACCCAGATTTATTCTAGTTATCAAGCCATTGATTTCGTACCATTTTCTTTATCGTATCCGTAGGTAAAATTCCATAATAATGCAACCTACACAAAATACCGTAACGTTATTCTGTAATGTAGATTTGATATAAAATAACCGTAGCATCACATAATTATGAAACGTGGTGATAGCGTAGATCACTTTTTATTGAATACTTGGGTAGTTATACTGACTCCATGCACTGCATATGTATAATACTAAATATACAGATCTATCATAGGCGGATCCAGGATTGCCGATCGGGGGAATCTTCCGGGGAGGGGGGAGAGGGCGGGGGCGCTATCCGGACCAGGGCAGTGCCTTTTTTACCGAAAAACCTATCAGGTGGGCGCAAAAATCCTATCGGTGGGCGCCGATTCTTACATCCCTAGGGACGAGGAATGGAAAGCGATATTTCAAAGTGGCGACGTGACCATTTCATGGGGCGCCGAGGGTCGATCGGGGGGGTCGGGGCACCTGCCCCCTTTGTCCCCCTAAATCCGCGTATAACATATATCATAAATATAAAATAACCAAGTACCAAATCACAGTGAAGGCGAAGGGTATTCTGGGGGGGTGTGGGAAACAAAATTTTAGAAGTAGACCAGGGCGTTTTGGAACCGCCAGGGGCCAGTGTCTTTCTCTCCCGCGATCCACATTTGCAATCAGCAGCAACTGAACTTTTACATTGCAGTACGATATTTATCAACGAAACTAGATAAATGTATCGCTACGACCTCAACAATAAAATTATGACCTTCCTTATATTTAGCTTAAAACTTTCCTAATATTTAGCTTAAAACCTCCCTTATACATGATTTTTACGGAAAATGTCCGGTTACTGTTTGAAATAAATCATAAGAACAATAGTCCGCAATGCTAGCTAGTCATCCTTGAGCTGACTAAATGTCAGGGAATTCGCGAACTCCCTGAGTGTTTATCCGGGATTTCGCGAACTCCCTGACTTCTAAGTCCAGGGATTTCGCGAACTCCCTGGTCACCTAGGGATTTCGTGAACTCCCTAGGGATTTCGCGAACTCCCTGGCTGGTCAGTGATTTCATGAAATCCCTAGGGAGTTCGCGAACTCCCGGATTTCGCACTCTCCCTGTAACATGTATACAATGTTCATGCACTTGAATGCGAGGTAGTCTTCCGTTGCAATACATTCACATGCATAGTGATAAGCTGCATTGTCTGGGTGCAGATAATCCGGGTTCTCGACATCCCTGATCTATATTTTTCCACAAAAGGCTAGGTCATGTCTGTGTGTGGAAAGTGTAGGAGCTACACACCAGGTATGCTCTGGGGAAGAAACCAGATCCGATGGCAAAGAACCGTTACGAAATTTGAAATCAGCGGTATCGAAATAGGTAGAGACACGTGCTCACGTGCCGGATCCGTTTTGGCTAATGACCAGTGTAAGCCAATGTCTTCCTGAGCCGGGGCGGTCCGCTACTTAATTTCGCTCTTCTGGCTGGCGCTACAAATTGTACCGGAGAGGACAGCGGCTTACATAACCAAACAAGTAGCGGCGCAGTGGACCTAAAATGATTCAAAACCGCTAGGTACTGATACCGACAGCCTGTTAGGAAGCCCACTCAAAAACATTGAATGGAGATTTAGCGAAATGTTTTCTCATCAGAAAAAAACAAAATGAGTTTGGTAAGTGTTTTTGTGTGATTTTCTTTAAAATAATAGGTACTTAATGTTTATGTAATTTACAGATAAGGAGTACCTAGTTCTCTTCGAAATGTTTTTAAAAATACTAATTTTGAGGGTAGCCACTTGGAAGCGCTTGATAACAAATATTTAAAGCGGAGGAACGGAGTAGCGGGAAGCGGTATCGCCATTTTGAAAAAAGCAACGCTGGTACCGGTAGCGGTTTCAGTTGGCCAGGGTAGCGGGAGTAGCGGTAGCGATATGAAAATAAATTGGTAACGGCGCCCACCTCATATCCTCGACTGGCTCATAGTCTTGTAATTCGTTATTCTGAGAAATAGTTTAGCAACACAAAGCCTGCAGTTGCATTCATTATCTGGGACCATCTCGATCCCATTTTCAAGCAATAAAGATCCTGATGGAAATAAAATACCACATTGACAACTACATGAATAGGTTCTAACGATTAAGCCAGCTTTTTCTCTAGAGACAGGAAGGCGAGAAATACAACTTTGAATCAAACTAAGGTATATTTTAAAATTAAGGCTCCATTTTCACGTTGAACATTTCTTGTCAGGGTTCTTTACTTGGAATCGGTTTTCTCAGACCTTTCGTTCACACTGATCATTTGCCTGCCTCACGTCTGGACCATGACAATAATGTTTCACATACAATGAAGCTATGAATTTAAACTCCACCGAAAGATAATGGGACCGGGATGGTCTTGAAACCGGAGCATGTAACAAGTATAGCAAGCTTTGCGTCGCAATATCTGTTATTATGAACTTTGGACAAGCTGTTGCAAGTTCGGTTTTTGTCGTCGGAGTCTCACTAAAGTCACCAAGGGATTTGCCACGGAGACCCCGACCCCACCATCCGGACGACCAGCTTCCGCACTGAAGCGGTAGGTAATTGAGAAGCCAAAATGTAACGTCTCACAAAGCACACATATGGCCGCCCCGCTCAGGCCACCCCTCACCAGTCAGTTGCCAGCCGACCTACGTCGAGTAAATATTCAGCACCGGAGCGTCCCAGGACAACCAATGCCAAGCCTGCACACGCACATACAATGCATGTTGCTGAGCAGCGGACCGAGTCCCAACGCTTTACCCACTGAGCTGCCGGGGCGGTGTTTTTTAATGATTGGTAGACTCCATTTCAAGGAGCTAGACATCACTCCCCGTTGGAACCAAGAATCACCCGAAAGCTGCGTGGAACACCATCAGCGGTACAGCGCTCCAAGGTCGGTCACTTCCTGACCGGAACGGTCGCTTTACGGATGTAGCTAACGAACGATTACGGATATCTATGCTTGCGTCTCGGTGGTGTGTCACCACTGTAATGCCTTCCTAACGTAATTCGCCAGATTTCATTGCGGTATGCGCTAGGAGGTACACTTTTGACGTTTTTCATGATTTATCTTTGGTGCTTAAGTGCAGGTTGGAACATATTGATAAACGCAAAGATCAAGGCCAAATGAACTTAGCATTTTTCATTGCTTTAGCCATCTAATCGCTAATAAATGGTCAAAGTAAGCTAACAATTTTAACGTAATTTGGCGTTCACGCGCTTATCAGAGTTAAGCTTGACGCATTAAAAACCCTCGGGCAGTAGGCGTTTTATGGGCACCAAAAACGGCCCGACTACAAAGTGGCCGGGATCACCACTCGAACGGATGTTTGGCTGCTGATTCGTGATTGAAGTGTCCGTGCGGGCTTGTCGCGACCCTGGCTCGAATATGATACGGGACATACCCTGCAGTGCACGTATCAAACAACATCGCCGCTCGAAAGGTGGATGCACTTACATCAATCACGATATGTGATGAGTGATTGTGATTTATCTATCAAATGTCAACACTAATGCAGAGATATGCCAACGGTTGATAGCTCGCACAAAGTCGGGCTGCTTTTTGACGATAGGACAACCCTCGTGCTTGGCCCCAGCCTGCCGCACAGCACGAGCAGTAGCGTAAGTACCCACAGGCGCATCCAGCGCTCTTGTTTGATTGATTGATTATTGGGGCTTAAGGGCGCAACAACCTTAGTGGTTATAAAGCGCTCTTGTTTAGTAAGCACGGAGTGGGCCATTTCTGTGCCCCATTATCTACCAGTGTGTGTGTGCTAGATAATCGTTGAAAACCATTTTGCCGTGGGAGAGCCCGGGACTGTTAGCATGGGATTCGCTGTGCCGGCTGCCTTGGGACGGATTGGATGGTATCAAGTAGCTGAGAGAAAATACTGTTTTAGGTATTCGGTGCCTATTTCGAGTCTGAAAAATTTTGTATGTGATGAGTGGAAGTACTTGATCATTTGACATTTACGCCCAAGTTTCGCCGTCAGTGGCAATAACTGCCCATGGTACCTGGTAGAAAAGAAAGTAAAATAACGTTAAAAAACGGTCAACGGTAATGTATGGTAAAATTAAAATATGGCGTTAATGGCCCACATGTTGTTTTCAACAAAAAATGTTTCATTGACACTGGACATAATTGCATACCTATGTTAAAGCTGACGTGGCGGCTCACTCGCCATCCAATCTTAGAGTTATAGAAGCTAAAAATTGGCGCGCCGTTTTCTTCTCACGTTGCTTCAGCCGGGGGGGCAAAAATAAACATTTTCTTCAAACCCACCTATTGTCGCCCGATTTTCCTAAAAAATAGCGATTTTGGGCCCCGCTGCTTCTCGCAAACCATTGATCTGGATCCAGCCCTGGCTTCAGCTAATTTATAAAAATTCACACCCCCTGCCACAGTTTTGCTTGGATTCAGATACCGTTTCCTAAACAGATGCTGAATGCGATCCGTGAAACCTTTTTTGGGGCCTGTTTGTGTAATCGGCAATCGTAATGCAAAGCAGCCTCTGCCGAAAAAGCCCCCAAAATGCGGATCGAATAGCATTTTATTTTTTAATCAGGCATATCTGGAGTATACAGGTAATTTCATAATTAAGCTTTATCCTAATCACACCACCTGCAAGTTTGGAAAACGATGCAAAAGACATTACAAGTCAAAGTGAATATATTCTTGGTGTAGATTACATATTCTATGATCCTTAAAATACACTTCTTCAAAAATAAGAAGTATCCCGAACTTGATACTATATCCATGAGAATAACACCGATAAATATATTTTGGGCGTCCCCTCCAAAAACCCTGACACCTCGAAATACCAAAATCTAGGAATTTGCAGAAGCGGTACGATATGGAAACCAAGTTCACTTATTTCTGTTGAAAAGTAGTATTTTTAGGAATTGAGTTTTAAAACATGAACTTACACCAAATTATACCTTTTCTCTCACTTTACTTCATCCATGGCGACTCCAGGAGACGGAAAATAGAAGATAAATAGTGTTTTTCTCAGGGGCATTCCACATTTTAGCAGGCGCCTTACGCCCTCATATCTCAGATGTTCTTGTAACTTTACCTACAGTGTTATCACACGGGTCTGTGACATTTTTAGGTGGATGTTTGTAATGGTGCAGGAGTTTAGCCTCCGGCAATTTTATACTTTTCCCGGGTAACCTTTTCTGCGGCTATCTCATTCTTTTAGAATAATGATAACGGGTAAAATTAGTAACCAAAATGTTAAGAATCAGTCAATCAACACATCATTGGCAATTTTGAAATGCTTACGTTTGAGTAAAAAGTTAAAATGAAAAAATAAGTGGCTTCAAAAAATATATTCATTGAGAATTCAAAAACTAGCACCATCGCGTAAAAGAGCGTATCGAAATGCTAAGATCAAAGATAAAAACCGTGGGTGTTTGTTTCTAAGCATGAAAATGGTGGGATATGACATTAATAAGCGCCATTTCCGCACCCCGAGCGGAGCGCAGAACACGTTCACCTCTCCCTATACCTCATACGCCTTGACCTTAAACTAATTTTGGGGCTTTATGACACACCGAATGCTGAGGTCACATGGTGTTTCCGAATCTCGCCTGCTGAGAGGGTATTATGAGGAATACCCGCCCGGGAATTTTAGCCTGGGTCAGTAGAAAGGAAGTCGAGCGCTCTCTCCCCACGCCACCGCCTCTCCTGCCGTGTCCTTGACCTGAAGACCATCGTTAATGGAGCAAAGGGATGGACATTGACAAAATAAACTCGTTTCCTATAGGTTTTCTCGTTTTTTTAGTTCTTGCTTCATCAATAGCAGTTACCTATTGCCATAAGGCTCTCAGTATAAAGAGAAGTTTAGCCTGTAGGTAGGTTAATTCTAAATGTTTTTGGGCATTTATTTTGAAAGCTTCAGCTTTATTTCAAGCAGGTAAACGAGAACGTCCAAAGAAGTGAGATCAGAACTAAAAACCGTGGGTTTTCGTTTGCAAGTGAATAATACATCTGCGGTAACTATCCGTACCATATAGGTAAGCATCGTCCTGCCAGTTGCCTAAACGCTTCATGAAACAGGCAAGCAAACAGGCAAGCAATAACTATGCATTAAGCTTAGGAAATTAGCTACTGATCAGGGGTGTAATTTTCTATCTCTTTGGGGGTGCCCGAGCACCCCAAATCCTAATTTGAGCACCCCCAATCATGTGTTGAGCACCCCCCAATACATGTGCCGCCCCTGGCTTATCACCGTAGCTCTGAACAGTGTCATCCTTATCTCATCACTACCGCCCTGATTCGTGCCACCACTGCCACCAACAGTTAATTACTGCCCCCCGGATGATTACTGCCGCCCTTGGCTCATCACTGATCAGCTGGCTGATCACTGCCGCCACTGGTCACCACTGCCACGGCTGATCTCTGCCGCCCGTGGTTCGTCACAGCCGCCCCCTGGCTGATCGTTGTCGCCCGTGGTTCATTAACTGCCGCCCCCTGACTGATAATTGCCGGCCCCTGGCTGATAACTGCCCGTCCCTGGCTGATAACTGCCGACCCTGCCTGATCGCTGCCGCCCCTGGCTGATGACTGCCGCCCCTGGCGGATAAGTGCTGCCCCTGACAGATAAATTCCGCCCCTAGCTTATCACTGCCGCCCCCTGGCTGATCACTGACGCCCCTGTCTGATCACTGCCGCCCCCTGACTGATAACTGCTGCAACCCTGGCTTATAAATGCCGCCCCTGGCTGTAACTTCCGCCCCTGACTGATCACTGCCTGCCCTTGGCTGATCACTGCCGCCCCTGGCGGATCTGCCGCCCTGCCTAAGCACTGCCGCCCCTGACTGATAGCTGCCGCCACCTGACTGATAAGTGCCGCCCTCTGGCTGGTAAATGCCGCCCCTGGCTGACCATTGCCGCCCCCTGGCGGATAACTGCCGCCCCTGGCTGATCACTGCCGCCCCCTGACGGATAACTGCCGCCCCCTGATTGATCACTGCCGCCCCTGGTTCATCACTGCCGTCTTCCGGGGCAGTGAGCATCCTGGGGATATCTGGGCATTGAGCGTTGTGGGGGAGCATGCTTCTGTGAATATCACTAGCATCATGTCACATCTGAGGAGCGTTAGTTTTTATGTCATATATTCATTCTTTTAGTATTTCAGCTTTTACATAATGTCAAATTTCATTTTACCTAGTCGGTGACCTTAGTAGTATGTCTTGTAAAAAATTTTGTGTCATTTTTTCAGTATTTACATTTTATTTTGTTTTTATATGATCTTCTGATAAAATGTTCACAACCTGGCCTGTGTTACCACTTAACTTGTGGAAGCTCGTGCGGAAATGTCCTATTTACGTATTTAATTTAGTGTTGTGGGCACCGTAGGACGCTAGATATCGGTGCGCCCTAAAACACCAATATGATGATGGACCTTCTCCTGGCTTATCACTGCCGCCCCTGGTTCATCACTATCGCCCTAATTCATGCCGTCTCTGGCGCACCAATGCTGTCCCCGGCATATTTTGACCCAAACGTGTGCCGCCCCGACTCATCGCTCCCGTCCCTGGTTCATCACTGCCGCCCACTGGCTGATCAGTGTCTCCCCTGGTTCATCACTGCCGCCCTGATTAATCAATACTGCCCTGATTTACGCCGCCCCTGGCTTATCAATACCGTCCCCGTTTTTTAATCAACCCATGTATTATGAGGCGTCCCTGGTTAGACACTTCCTCCCCCGCTCCCGGCTGATCCCTGCCGTCCCTGGTTTATCACTGCCGACTCGGCAGTGTCCTCCCCCAAAGGGATTTGCCCCCAAACGGAAAAGCTCGGGGCAAAACTATGTTTCCCCCAAAGCGATCAAACTCCTTTTCTCCCCGACTGCTTTTTCGTTCATAAGCAAGATTTGGGTACTTCAACTCTCAACTTCAAACAGAACCAGTTAAGCTCAGAGTAAATATTGGGGCATGGACAGGAAAAAAGTATCTCGAGCCTTCATTTCTCATCCTGTGACGTTGTTTTTTCGCTTTTTGCTTTTTGCCTGTAGTATCCCAAATTTTCCGACAAATCATAAAATAACGTGATTTTTTCACTGCGTGACGTTTATTTTTGTTCTTTGACTTTGGTTTGCCCCTCCCAAACCGACTGGCTAGATCCGCCACTGAGAATACCTGTTCAACATTAAAATAGAATGTCCCCTGAGCTATAAAAAGTGCAAAAAGGCGATGAATAGCATATTTTGAGCAATGAAGGGGTGCCGCCCCCGCAACGCCACCGCCCCTATGCGGTGCCGCCCCCCCCCCACCGGCTGAGCACCCCCAAAGATTCTGGGAAAATTACACCCCTGCTACTGATCATGCATTTTTTGCAGCTGGCGTGCATACTGTATTAACAATTAACCATTTCCGAACAAAGTACATTTAATTAAAGATAAAGAAATTTAAGAAAGACAGCAACTAGCCAAAAAAATTGACAAAAATCCTCTGGTCTATGGAGACTTGTATTGCGAATGCAACCTCAACACAAGAGAAAGTACGCGTATTGTATTTTTATCACCAACTTTAATTTTTAAGAATTCACGCCGAAGGGCGTTTGTTAGGAACTCGCTTCGGGCCGAGAACTCGCACGCAGACCGATATCTTTGCCCACGATCTTCTGCCTACGTGAGGATTCCGATGATTGGCTGTGGCCAAATATAAAATCCGAGGTTCTCGGAAGGTCGCTGGAGATAGGGCACTGTCTAAAATTGTAAGACAAATAACCTTTCGCCCTGAAGAAATGTGTAAAAGCAAGTAAAAAATAAAGGCAGTATTTAGAATGCTAGAAAATTAAAATAATTAGGACGCACCCAATAATCTCTTCTTCCAATAGGTAGACGAACACTCACACAGTATACACAAATCTTCAGTTTCGGAATCAGTGCAAAAAATGCGTCAGATTCGCTCCCCAGCTGCTCAATACCTGAGCACTTGTGCATTATGAAGCGGTCTATTAGAAAGGGAGTGCTGTGCGTGCACAACATTGATCGTGTAAAACCTGCTTATTTCTCTGAACTCTGAATACTTATCAATGATGCGGAAGAAACTATTTTTCACACAACGTTAACGGAGTCTATCCCTAGATGGTAAAATAGTTTCTTTCAAATCAAATACCCAAAAATTCCTGCACCAAAGACAATTGTTTGTTGGGAGCCTCATTTTTGAGGTATTAAAAAGGTACAGACCTTCCTGAGAACGTGTAACCTCTGCTCACAGATCATGGCGTGGCCGCGATCAACATGGTCCTGCGCAAACATAGCCTGTTGGCTGTTTCTTATTTTCCGTGAGTATAAACTCTCCCCGGACGGAGTGTCGCCTATTGAGCTGTTAGATGGCAGCCTGTCTACCCAAACCCTTCAAGGGTGGTAGAAGACAAATAGTATCACCTGTAGTCTTGTTTTTATTTTCCCTTGTCGCCCCAAGCAGACTAAACCTTCCCAATGCCAGGAAGTGTGCGATGGTTGAGAGGGCGACTTCGGAGCGTGCTTGGTAACGCAAAAATCTAAGGCGATGTGTTTTGCACGACATTTTCCTCGTCAACTGGCATATTTTCTCACGTCAGCGGCCATGACAATGCCTCTGAGAGATGAAGTCTCAGCTCACACGCGCGCCACCTGCCTGCCGCTCTACTTCCATAGGAGGCAGAACAGTTCTTGTGCTCAGTTGTACGTATAGTGCTGGTGGTGCCAGTCAGATCTGTCCAAGCTTACCGCTCCATGGAGTCTACTGTCTGGCTTCTGCCGCAATCTCCTGCGATTACTTTCGACACGGTGTGTAGTGTAACTCACGTCAAAATCCGTATGCTAAAGTGGAAACCAGTTTCCTCGGTGCTGTCGCTTCCTCTCTCACTGCATTCCAAAAAGCCAGTTGAAGCGTATCCATAATCAGGAAGAGCTGTGATCAGATCAAATCAGCACAAGATCCGTTCGTGAGCGCGCTGTTGACTGCGACAGGGGTATGCGCCGGTGAGAACGAAGTGGTGTGCGTGTTCGACGGGGAGGCCCAGCTGCGACATGGCCAAATGCGCCGAGCCGTCGACAGTGCCAACTACACCCAGTGCTCCCAAATGGTCTACGGCTGGGCCCACGTCGACCCCGGCACCTCCCGGCTGGTGCCGCGCTACCCCCGCCTGGAACCCGGCTCCGCCGCTGCCTACGACGGTGCAGGTAACGCTGGCCCGCCAGCAGCGGTACCAACGTAACTCGGGCGATACTCACTGCATTACCGCGCGTTCCTGCATGGCTAGTGCCTGACAAAGGCGTCCAGGTGTCAGGTATCCGGTGATAGTCATTTAGCCGTAGTGACTCTAAACACCATCAGTTATTAAGATCCATAAATGAAAACACGCTCCTTGGCGTTTTCGACTTCCAGCTTTAGCACTGACGATTCTTGAGTTATGATACTTTGCTGTGAGGCTTATATCCTTACAATCGTCACAGCAAAAACACAGTTTTTTACGTATTTCTCAGCTTTCTTCTCCCGGTGCATGTTTTGACAGTGTTGTCTTTATAAGTGTCTGATACCTGTCATAAGTAATCTAGTTTCACCATTCCACTAATCTAGTAACTAGCACCAGTAACTCAACTAGTCAAACGACAAACAATAATTATTGTTTATACGTACCCAATAACACGGCTTGCCTCAGCTTACACCGGTTTTTCACATCCGGAAGATCATGCAACAATATAACTATAACTATACCGTTCGCCCCCCGCACACAGGAGCCTACAGAAAGTTCGTCGAGACCGCCCAGTCATTTAGGACGCCAGCAATACTTGCAGTGGGCGGGGAGCAACAAAGTTCAAGAACGTTCTCAGATGTAAGCATGGGACCCTGCAATACGGTTTCTCCAAGTACAAATGGTCAGAACAGAAATTTTTATCATACTGAGTACCATTGGTCCAGTAGTGACCGCAGTGAACACTCGATATAGACTTGGCGCAGCACCTTCGTGCATCTAGAAATTCTAGAATCACATTCAATGCAGTTTACAGGAATTTGATCGTTAGAGGGATGCGAGCTACGGTGAAATATACCCTTTCGTGCGAGCTCGTTCTCAGGGTGCCAGGTTGAAGCTTTTCTCTGGGCAAACGGTAAGTCTGGGCTGCAATATGAATATCTGTAGCCTTCTTTCTGAATACGACTAGCATCTATTACTGAGAACACCAAATCGGAGTTCAGTCTCCATACCCCACTGGTATCATAGCTTGACATGTGTTTTGTCAGGGTCGGTAGTTCGGTAAACCATAGTAAATGAGCCACACCTACACACCCTGGCACCCAACTTCAGGGTAAACCAATTAAGTGTTGGTATCCCGTTTGATAACGCTATATCTGGTGCTCAGGTCATGAGTCAAATGAGCGATCAAAACTAGGCACACGGGGATATTTTTAGCTTTCTTTAATATTCAATTAACACGTAATGCAGAAAAAACGAAACAAATTGGCTCAGGAACCCTGGAAAAGAACAATGGATATGTCACAAAGAAGTAGGCTGCAGGTCAATTAAAGGGCATGTAGCACATTGGTGCAAATCCAGCCTGTAGTGGTTTTACTGGTTATATTTATTGAAAATAATGAGTTTTGCCTTATTCCTGCTGAAAAACATAATTAAGAGGTTTTGCTTTATTGATTTTGTTTTATCTGATTTTCCTCTGAACTAGGAGACCAACAGTCTCCGAAGCAGCGTGACGTCAATCGGTGGAACATCCGGTAGTGCTCTGTGTCAGATCCAACTCAACATCTTTGATTTGCGCCACAGATGAATAGGAAGGCAAATGAAATGTTTTTAGCTAAAAAAGGTTCTTATTAAGAACCAAAGGAACACTTATCAATTTCTGATATTTTTCTTGATATATTTTTCTCCGATACTTCACGTTTCGAACTACTTGTAACTAGTTACTAGTTAACTAGTATGTAGTCCAACAGCTGGCTTCCATTCAGCCGACCCGTGTTCAAGGCCCGGCGGCATCCCTGAACAAGGAGCAAGCTGGCTCCCGAGAAACTCTTCGAACAGGGAAAGAGTTGGCGACGCCATATAACCCTGGCAGTTTTTTGGCGTCGATAAGCCCCAACAATTATTATATGTAGTCCAACTAGTTATGCTCCAACTAGTAAAGTTGTATGCATCTTTAGCCTACAGTACTCAACGCGAATTTAGCACGTAGATTTTAAAAGGTCCAATCAAGAAATATCTGTAGGCGCAGCGGGTCTTAGGCATTGCGTCACATTGCCAAAATCACATCACACCACGCGACCACACGAGCAGAAAGGGTCCGGTAAGCAGTCAATTTTTACACTTTTCTTCGCAAACGGTAAGCTCTAGGACAAATGAAATATCGATCAAGTGGTTTCTTGGCATGCTCTATCGCATGGATATCTCAGTCCAAATCAAATTATGAAGATGCCACATTCCCTTTATATAAGTCACGGGCACAAAACTGGTATCTTTATCCTTATATGACCCCGCTAAAACGCTCAAGGATGACAAAACCTTTATAACTCCGGTATTTCAAGACAATAAAAGAACTGTGGAAACCGAGTCTTGGAAGAGAACATACAACACACATTTTCGACACTAATGAAGCCCATATTGCGGGGCCAAATTGGAGCTCCACAACATGGGCGGATAATTGGGAACATCTGTTTGAATTTGAATTGTATCAAAATAAATTGCTCTCCATTACTGGTATTCACGCATAGCCTTAACAGTTAAAGTGCCCTAAAACTCATCTTGATTAATGACATCCTTAAGGCTCGGCAGCTTCAGAGAGAATTTGACGCAGAGCCCCAAAGACGAACAGCTGGGGCATTTCAGGGTTAATTCGCAAGCAGAATGAAATATAAATAACGCGGCCTACGTTTCAGATGGGAGAGAGCAGTTCAAGGCGGCAGAACTTCTACGCCAGCATCCTGGAAGCATTGGACGAGTACGGTTTTGATGGGATTCTCCTGGATTGGCGGTACCCCACCCTGAACGGGGGCAGATCCAGCGATAACGTAAGTTTCGTGGCTTAAAGGGAGATACGTGAAAGAAAAATATTATTGTGGTTTCTTGCTATTTGAAAAATCCTTATTACGAAACTGTCAATTATTTTTGTATCTTCGGCAAAATTTTGGGAGGCCCGTCACTTATTATCGAAATAGGTGAACAGTTCCAATAAAATGCTGAAACCTTCACCAATCACTTACTTTTCGAAAACTATTTCAAGTTAAAAAGTAATATTTTTATAATAAAAATGTCTGTTTGAATTAATCTTACAAAGCCTCTAAAAAAACACAAAATGAATTAGTTTGCCCTACAAACAGAGAAAAACATAATTACTCAAGTCTTCAGCTGTTTCGCACCTCGGGTCTTGAGTCGTTTTCTGCTTCAGCCCCAGGATGACAAATCTTTTGCGTCAGAAAGGTCACGTGACCCACCTATGAGGTGGCTGTACGTTCTGATTGGTCATTTGTGATTTCTTAAGTCCTATATTTTTTAATATTACTTTTGACTGTAGCTTTTTTTAAAATAACTTTCCATTTAATAGTTTTAAACTTTCAAGTCACTGTTTAGGAAAAATGGGACCGGTTTTTTTAGAGAATTTGATAACCTTAGCCGGGGTACGCCATTTACATCGATTAGAGGTGTACCGGTAAAGTCGTATATAAATGTTGACTTTTAGAGTAATTTTAAGGCATTTGCAGGCCGAATTCGCAAAAATGAGAATAGGACTTCTGAAACAACTTTTTGTGGCCCTTTGATGTAGCCAATAACAATTTTTCGCGTATCTCCCTTTAACACGCGCATTGACGGAGGTCTGAGCCACCTTCGCATTGACGGGGGGGCGGGTACCGCCCCCCTAAGATCTCGAGAACCACGGTAGTTAGCGAAAAACGGTAAACGGCGTTGGGCTGCCCATCCACTTCTCCATCGAAAACATTTGAACCATTTTTTGTCAGGTCACATTTAAGGTCACCAGAGGTCAAAACATGCCCGTCATAGGGAAAACATGTAAATTCAGTTTTTCGGCCATTACATCTGAACAACTAAAGATAGAGCAAAACGACTTGAACTATATGAATCCTCTTAGCAAGCCGAATCGAATGATATATAACTTGACCTTGCTAGGTCAAATCAAGGATTTGACCTGACCTAAGGTCAGGTCAGGGTCAAATTATATAAAATGCATATCATTAGAACCGCAAAGCCCAGGCAAGTCTAATGCAGCTAAAATAAATGCTCTATCACCATCCGTTACTGAGTTATTCCGTAAAAACCATTTTTCCCATGCATTTCCTATAGAGAGGTCATGCCTCGTACCTGACCTTAGGTCATCGATATCAAAAATACCGGAACATATTTTAGAGAACTCGGTGGGGCCATTATGTGATATGAGTTTCAATCGGATAAGTTCACCCTGCTCTGACTTATGCTATCTTAAACTTTTTTGAGGTCGGGTCACTTGACCTGTATTGGTGACCTGACCTGAGATGACCTAACCTTAAAATTTTCACAGAAGTTGTAAAAATGATGAGGGAAAAGGTATACCAAGTACGGCGGCGCTACGCGCCGCCGTTTTTCTACTGCCTCCGAAAAACCCGAGGGGGGCGGGTACCCGCCCCCCCCGTCAATGCGCGTGTTAAAGGGAATGTGGCATCTTGGTCGAATCCTGGAGTTTAGTGTAACTAGGCGTACTTTTAGTCGAAAATAATGAAACCACGCATATTTCTCTGAAAAAATGTACAATAAGCTCAATATTTTGATTTTTAAAATACTCCTCTAGGAAAAGAAAGAAATATCTCCCCTGTGGATGATGTCATGATCAGGCAACCACTACCATAGCGGAGACCGGGGCAAAACGGATTTTGGCTATTTCGGTGTGTTGCTGGTGTTTCCATCTAGATTTTAGAAGATGAACGACTGCTTAAGACAAAGGAAGTCAGAATATAGCGTGTATAGGGTAGAGTGGAGTAAGACGCATACGATAAGGAGAATTCGTCTGTACCCATCCTGCCAGGACGGAATTGCTTTATTTTTTCTTCGTTAAGTTCTTCCATCGTTTTTCTACACTCAGATAGACATTGGTGATTCTGACACGATGCAAAGTATGCGAAATTTATTTTTTCTTGAGACCACATAAAAAGGCGTTTTACCCTGATAACGGGGTAAAACGCCCAAGCCCTGGATTAAAAGGCCGTCATAAAACTCCCAGCGTATATTGTAACTTTTGTTTCACGTGAACAAATAGTAATATCATTATACTTACGTTGTAAGACAATTTAGTGACAAAGTTGGTAGGGTGAGCACATTTACATCGCATAGAGTACAATCGCAACTTTAAGATGGCTTGTTTTTATGTCCGGAGAGGCAAAAAACAACAAATGTTTGCTGAAAAATACCGGGGTTTACTGGGCGCGTCTAATCATGCCCAGGACCGGATCAGAAAGGCCGCTACCAGAAAAAATATTACATGGAGGCTACAGTTCTTACATCAGCCTGGACATAGAAGTAGGCGTCTTACCCAGGTGGGCGCGTTACCCAATTCTACCCTATCGTCAGTTCGCGACATCATTTCGACGCAGAAGGGCTGGAGAACATTACGAGTATCTGAGAGTGGAGAGTATCTGTAAGTATTACGATATTTACAAGTTTTAAATCTTCGTTTTTTTCGAGTGACAAACTGAGTTCAGTTCTGATGGTGATATGTCTGAATAAGTGGCAGTGTAGGCTTCGGGTAAGAGTAATTTCAAATCCCAAAGCCTGCTATTTTTCCGACACGCAAAAACTTGAATTGGAGTAGCCGCGGGGCAAAACGGAAGGGGCAAAATGGACCAATGGTGTAAAATGGTCTGATGGTCCGGTTTACCCCCACTCACTTAGGATAATTTACTATGCAGTTTTTTATTGTGGTAAGGTCAAAGAAACAGCAAGAAAAGAAGGCAGGGGTGGGTACAGGGTGGGGAGACGTCTTGTGCCAATATGAAAGCAGGTTAAAATTTTAACTGAGTTAAAAGATGTTGACCGTTTAACGAAAACATGATGTTTTTCGCCATATTACCCAGGCTGCCAGGGACGTGGATTTATATATCTTTGGGGGTGATTGGGCAAAGTTCAATGACAGCAGGCCATACTGTCCGTTTTGCCCCTTCCTGAAAATAATTATGCCCCAGGGTTGGAGCAAAACGGACAAAAAACATTAGCTGATATATTTCACTGCCACGTTTTCCCAAACTAATTTTTCAAGTTGATACTCTTACATTAGAGACACAATTCATTTGGCTACGTTAGAGTATATAGCTCATTTTAACATTTTCGGCCCGCTATTGAGCTTGCTATGTTAGAAAAACACTTAGGGTGTCCGTTTTGCCCCGGTCTCCCCTACTTGAAACGCTTCAAGGGCTTCAATTGGCTGATGCACATCGTGACGTCAGCATATGTCGTCACACCAGCAGCTCACAACAATGGCCACCCGGCGAGGGGTAGATGAGGGGTAGATGTCAGGAAGGTTTTAGCTTTTTTCTACAGAAATATCGAGTTCCAAGACAAATTATATATGGAGTACCGGGTTTTCCGACTTGCTTTACAACTTGGCTATCTCAGTTAAAATTAAGTTATGAATGTGCCACGATCCCTTTAAGTCATGAGTTGATTTACCAAACCGGGAGCACTTCGGACTGATTCCGGTATCGATGGCTGATTAGGGATCCACCGGATATACCATCGGCCGAAAAACTCCAACTATCCAACATAACATTTTTTGCAAACATCTTTACTCGATTGCTCCTCAGCACAAAGCCCGAAGGGCTATCCTAAAAAAGCCATCTACCACACATGAAAACTGCTCCGGAACTCCGAAACATTAACGGTAGGAAGGTCAGAATATGCTATTATGCAATTTAGGACCATTTCACCTGTGTTTTATTCAATGAGATAAGGCTGTCGGAACGATCGAGACCACTTGCAAACGCCTCCCCAGTTCCTCTCTTGGACCAGCTTGTAGCCAAATTGAGTGGGTTCTTCTCCACTTTGACAGCACAGGTGAGTCACGACAGGATATCATGAGAGGCATCCAGGACCGGCAGGGGGAGGGCGGCGAAAAGGAATTTTGAGGAGCAATCGGCGCAGAAGC
Organism: Lepas anatifera; assembly: GCA_034440635.1. Classification (NCBI taxonomy): domain Eukaryota; kingdom Metazoa; phylum Arthropoda; class Thecostraca; family Lepadidae; genus Lepas; species Lepas anatifera. The sequence goes on along the minus strand of JAOTON010000801.1, from coordinate 210,184 downwards.
ATCAATCGGCACTTTTTCTGATCCTTTACTATCATTAGAAATAAGCCTCGGAAATTGATGTAAATCTGTGCAATGGTGTACGACACTTTGTCCAAAGTTAGCAGAGATGGCATACGTACTTGCAAATATCCATAGAAGGAAGTGATGTTAACCATTGTTGCGCATACCCTCAGAATTGTTTAAATCTTGCCAGCACACCAGCATGCAGAGCATTAATTAAAGGGAATGTGGCACCTTCATAACGGGATTTTAACTGAGATAGTCAAGTTGTAAAGCAAGTCGGAAAACCCGGTACTCAATATATCATGTGTTGTTGTTATTGTTTGGGGTTTTTAAGCGCTTCGACTGCTAGGCCATTTTGCACCCATCTTAGTGTAAAAATAGTGATAGTCAGCAGTAGCCATTCAAAACATATCGAGAATGAAAACTAAGTGGGTCAGACAACTTCCAATGTGACGAACCAATTACCCAACACTGACTAGGTCTCCCAGCTCCTGCCGTCGAACATCTCAGATACACACCAGGCTGTACGCGTGTTCCACTCTGCTGGTGGCCTGGCCATTCGTTCCGGGTATTCCAGACCCTTAGGCGGAGAGCGGCGCACGAAAGTAGTGTCCCCATCCATGTAGGCCTCTCTGACTCTCGGCCCCGGATGCCTCCCATCACTAGCGGGGGCTGGGCGCGGCACATCCTGCCAGACGTGCTGCACGTGTCCGATACTCTCGGTGGAGCCCGAGTGCAGCCTTCGTTGAAGAACCTCTTTTGTACCCTCGGTACCGTAACTCGCTTTCCCTTTGAGTCCCGAAACACAAAATATGTTCTCTCTTCTCTCATGTCTTGGGGTTTTCTTTCCTCGAAACGTAACTTTGGGGATGAGAGTCTGCGCTTTCCTCCACGGGTACCTGTACTCAGGTGGTCCCTGCCTGTTGCTTTCGGGGGAGGTGTTAGTGGAGGCGGGGGTGGTGGAGGGTACGGCGGCGGCATTAGCCCCGTGTCCCCGTGACCTGGAGATGAAACGGCTTCATCACGCTCCTTGCGCATACGACTCTTTGGAGGCGCCGAAGAGGACCGGTCTGACCCATACCGCTTGGTAGCCACGTCTGAAGGTGCTGCGTTGTTCGATTGTATGGGACTCTGGGGTGTTGAAGATTTGTTGGTGACAGGGGGTGGATACTGCAGTTTTTGGTTGTTTGAGAGTGGATCCTAAGCTCGAGTCGCAGCAGGATGTACCTCTGTGCCTGAAGAACTACACCATTTTAACTTCAATTTAAAATTAGTCAAGTTCAAATTAAAACAAGTCAAGTTCAAATTAAAACTAGTCAACTTCAAATTAAAATAGATCAACTTCAATTTAAAATAGGTCAAGTTAGATTTAAAACAAGTCAAATTCAAATCAAAACATTTTGATTAGGGCAACCAGTGCACACACTGTGCAAGGCAACCAATAAAAAGTTTGCACATATTGAACTATATGTTTACGACACATGCCAAATGTACTGAATGACTGTCCCACAACTTGCAATCGAGTTGCAGTTCCACTTATGCATCTTAGTTATATATATATATATATAAATATATTACAGTATCTTTTACATACACCTACTTAAAGACAATGTCCCCATCTCATGTCTCGGCACGATAGCGCGAAAGTGGTCAGAAATATTTCTTTTTAACTGAATGCAGTGACGCTGAAAGCACACGGGGAGTTTTACGCGCATGCAAATAAATATTCATCATGTGTTATGCTTGAGCACCCCCAGTCCTGCAAAATACATCACGCTCAACGCTGATCAATTTAAATGACGGATATACAGACAACGAATGACTGGATACATATTTCTTCTAAAATTATCTTAGGCTTCACTGGAATTGAATTGATTGATTGGTATCTCTTTGATTGACTCGTGCGCGTTTTGCTGCAGGATGATCTTCCCACTGTTTTGAAACTTTCTTGGTCTGAGTCCCTGGTTGTTATCTTCTTCTGTCAGCTCCTGCATTGTCCTTGGAAGAACCTAACCGTTGTTGTTGTAGTGTGACGTGCGCTACCGTTAGGGGTTCCTTGGCAGTGGATGTCTGCATAAGTGTCGCCACCGGCAAAAAAGTGGGGGGGCCAGCCAAACTTCAACCTGATGCTGACAGAAAACTTTCAACGTCAGGACCAAAAACTGTTCGAATTTGGGCTCTTTGTTGCCTCCCGCAGCGGCTGGATATAAGAATGTTCGGTTTTCTCTCATTTTGACTGAGATCAGGAAATTTTTGGCCAAAAAGTGGGGGGCCAGGCCCCCCTGGCCCCCCTTTTCCGACGCGTATGGATGTCTGAGTACCCCTTTCGGCTGTGTGGTTGCTCAGATCCTCTGGCTTTGAAGATGTCACTGGCAATGACACGTTCTCTGTGAGGCATGTTTGGGTGCTCTTTTCAGCTCTGAGCCTGGTTGGCACGTCAGACTGGGCGTCACCAGGCTGTGTGCAGGTGGGGGTAATAGTCTGTGGGGTCAGACCACCGAGAAGACCCATGAATCGCGGACAGAGAGGTGCATAATGTCTCGCATGGTCGAGTCTACACTGAGTGATGGCTTTAAGCGTCCCGACTCACCCACAAGAGCGTTGCGGAAAATAGAGCTCTTTGTGGTCCTAACTCCAAAAACTGGTTCGGAGGAACCAGGAGACCTGCGGTAGTTGTCTACTGGCGCTCCACCTTCTCCGGAGAGAAACCTGGAGCACGAGCGTGACCCTGCCTCGTAGTCCCCTTTACATGCAATGCATTTTGCTTTGTTCGCAGTGCACGCGGTGGAGGTGTGACCTTCCTCAGAGCACCTTGCACATCGCTCTTTTCCCTTGCATGATTTTGCGACGTGGCGGTACCCTTGACATCGGTAACACCGTGTTGGATCCGGAACGTACCGACGCACGCGCACTGAAAGCCAACCAATACGCACTGCTGGAGGCAGCTCCTTGCTGTTGAATGTAAGGACATAGGTGTTAGTGGCAACTAGCTCGCCGTCCTGCCTCCTGTTCATCCTACGCACCTTGATCACCCCTTGCTCCTCCAGACCAAGCAAAACATCCTCCTCCGCTGCACCCTCGAGCTCGCGACAGGTAACAACGCCTAAGGCGTTGTTCTTCGTCGGATGTAAAGCTACAGAAACCGGTACCAACACCAGATATTTCTCTTTCCCTACAAAGCTGAGCTGCTTTGCCGCCAAGAGATGACACGTTTCCTTGTCCGACGACACGACAACTTCAAGTTTTGTTTCCGAGTGTCGATAAACATGGGTTGCAGTTCCGAATTTGGACACAGCCTGAATGACCTGGAAGGGATTCATCTTGCGACTGCCCTCAAGAGTCACCATCAGAAGACAAGTTATGTCCCCCGCAGGGGAGGAGGAACCCGGCGGTTGGACGGGAGTGTTGGAGATTTTGCTATTTTGAGACGCCATAGTGATTTAATTTACCCTCGGCCCCGACGACATGACAACTTCAAGTTTTGTTTCCGAGTGTCGATAAACATGGGTTGCAGTTCCGAATTTGGACACAGCCTGAATGACCTGGAAGGGATTCATCTTGCGACTGTCCTCAAGAGTCACCATCAGAAGAGAAGTTATGTCCCCGGCAGGGGAGGAGGAACCCGGCGGTTGGACGGGAGTGTTGGAGATTGTGCTATTTTGAGACGCCATAGAGATTTAATTTACCCTCGCCCCCCCCGGGTAGCCAGCTGTCAATACCTGGGTCCGGGAGCTGGTACAGTGGCTACGGGGGCATGTGCGCCCGTCTCAGAGGTGCGAGAGATACTCACACAACCCCTTCGATCAGAACGCACCCACCCCTTGACGCCATCAGCCCAGTGGGCCGGCAGGGCCATGAATCGGGACGAAGCAAAACGCGACGCCCATCACGCAGCGGAGACCGCAGTCCACCAGGCGCGCACAACAAGCCGGAGTCTCGAAAAACGACGGTTTCGAAACCCCGGCCCGCGTCGCGCCCGGGAAGAATTACCACAGCCCCCACCGCGAAGGGCGCCGCGCTGCACGCCCGAAACATGATCCCCCTGCCCAGCTGGACCGAGCGACAGTGCCCGTAGACACTGCCGCGTCGCTAGGCCGTCCGCGGCAGCCTACGGACGGCTTACTCCCGGTTAGATCGAGATATCTGGGCCAAAGGGGGCGTGTTGGAGCCCTCGGGACTGACCCGCCCGAGGGGGACCTCAACCCCCAGGATCCCGTCAACCTCGTCGCCGGGGCTCGAGATAGGCCTCGAGTGGGCGCCTTATACCCATAAAATTTCGAAGAAGGCAAATAACTGTGGATCCGAAAACTTAAGCTTAAGAAGAGTATATAGACTAAAAATAATCAACAAAACAAGAAAACAAAAACAAACAGGAGCTACATACTGGGAGGTGCAGGACAGAGCTGACCCGATCCAATACGGTTACCGACCAGGTAACAAAGGGCCCGTAAGGCAGTCATCAGCATCACCGCGGACCTCGTCACCAGAGCCGCCGACGACAGACGCCGACTCTAACCGACCGAGGTCAGAAGAGGCGGCGGCCGCCGGAGTGCCAGAAATGATGTGACCTCGGCAATGCGTAGACGTGCCCTTCAAGGCTGACTGGGGCCCCGGGCGCGTCACTCCCCATTGCTCCAATCTTTACTTGCCGGATGAGTCCGGAAAGTAAATATCGGTCCCCCTGAGGGATATCATTTGTCTTGGAACTCGAGTTTCCGTAGAAAAAAGCTAAAACCTACCTGCAATGTACCCCTCATGTACCCTACACAGCAGGCTACAGTTGTCATGGCTGTTGGTGTGACGACATATGGTGACGTCACGATGAGCATCAGCCGATCGAAGACCTTCAAGTGTTTCGAGTATGGTTGCCAGATCATGACATCATCCACGGGCAGATCTTTATTTCTTTTCCTAGAGGAGTATTTTAAAAATAAGAATATTGAGCTTATTGTACATTTTTCAGGGAAATCATGAGAGGTTTCATTATTTTCGGCTAAGAGTACGCCTAATTACACTAAATTCCAGGATTCGGCCAAGGTGCCACATTCCCTTTCAGGCACTGCGTGCGTTAAAATAAAAGAACGGATCTATTTTGCAGGACACCTTCTACGATCTTGTAAGTGAGTTACGGGAGGAAATGGATTCTCACAGCGAGGACCACAAGTCACTGATGGTGACAATGGCCGCCAAAGAGTTCAACGTGCTGGACACCATGTACAACTTGCCAGACATAGTCGAGTAAGTAAGAAGCGCCTACTGAGCGTGGGTGGCGCCATTGGTGGGAGGGGGAGGGGCGACATTTCTCCCTTAAATGTGACATCTAAGCACTGGTCTTACGGGGTGGACTGGGAAGAAATGGGTTGAAGAGTCCATGCTGCCTCGCCTCACTCCCCCTGAAATCCTGACGTTATGCCGCTACTGCTTGCGTCACGAAAGCAAATGATTTTATCTCGTGGCAAAAAACGGACTGGGACACGGTTTACCAGTTCTCGACCGGGACACGGTCCACCTGCTCCCGACCGGGTCACGGTCCACCAGCTCCCGACAGGGACACGGTCCACCAGCTCCCGACCGGGTCACGGTCCACCAGCTCCCGACCGGGACACGGTCCACCAGCTCCCGACCGGGTCACGGTCCACCAGCTCCCGACCGGGACACGGTCCACCAGCTCCCGACTGGGACACGGTCCACCAGCTCCCGACCGAGTCAGGGGTCACCTGCTCCCGACCGAGCCAAGGGTCACCAGCTCCCGACCGGAGTCAAGGGTCACCTGCTCCCGACCGGGACACGGTCCACCAGCTCCCGACCGAGTCAGGGGTCACCTGCTCCCGACCGAGTCAAGGGTCCCCTGCTCCCGACCGAGCCAAGGGTCCCCTGCTCCCGACCGAGCCATGGGTCACCAGCTCCCGATCGGGACACGGTCCACCTGCTCCCGACCGGGACACGGTCCACCAGCTCCCCACTGGGAGGCTGTGCACAGCTGCCCATGCTTTTTTACGAGGGCCCACAAGAAGCGACCTGCAATGTAACCGTGTTCGCCCTCCCTATCCCTTTTGCAGCCGAATCCAAAGCTTAGGAGTGAGTCACCGCAGGCTGTATCAACAAACCTGTTGATTGACCTCGTTCAAACATATTCAGAGTGAAAAAGTCAGAGTAAGCTTAATCCGTTAATTAGATACACGATAAGGTCGGTATGTATGATTAGCATGATCGTAAGCATGATTGGTGGTGGCAGTATTTTTATGTCGATAACCTAATGTGAGGCCAGTTCAAAAACGCCACATTGGAAGTTGGAAGTGCATGGACCAAATAATTAGAAATTGGCAAACTGCATATGATTAAGTACACAAGGCTCCAGCAGGGTGATAAAAAACGGGTTCAGCGGTATTTTAAACGGTATTCCGGGATTAAAACGGTATCAAGTCAAATTTTGCATTGAGCGGGTTACATTTTTTGCACTAAGGTTCTCTTCGGTTGCATACTCCTTAGAGATGTCCCACCATTCCTGAACTCTACTTTAGGAGGTCTTTCTCACATGGGAATCTAGTTGCGAAAGTGCCATACGTTTTGGCGCACATGTCTTTAGTGTTGCAGGTTCTTCACTGGAGTTCCCACTAAGGTCCTGTCGTTCTCACAGGCGGGGCATCTGCCAAGTCGTATAAAATAAGCTGGAAATTTCACGATAAATCGACAGAAGGAAGGTGCAAAATAACACAAACCCATCACATTTTCTTGTCAATTAGCACACGCGGTGCTCCAAATTCAGCTATCCAATTTCTAATTCGATCCAAGCAACGTTTTCTTAGTTATAGTCCCGAGATTTTTAAGCAGCAGTAGAGGGGTATTCTTAACGCACTTAGCTAAGCGCCATTAATAATAGGTAAAGAAAACAGTCCAAATATAAATATTTTCAGATTTTCCAATGAATAACCAACACGGCGAAAAAAACACCTTAAAAAAGTGCGGAGTTTGCATTGTTCATATGTTTTTACAAATATATTAATTTGATATTGAATATCGAGCCCAGTCAACATTTCCTTTTTTATCTTCTCAAAATGCTGCTCACTGTGCTTAAAGTTGATTTCCAAAGATAAGAGAACGTTTTCTTTCTTCAAAATGCTTTAAAACATTCATTGTTTCTGCCCATACGCAAAAAAACTGTTCTCTATAAAGCTTGGTTTAGCGTATCTAACGGGAGTGTATCTTCCGGAATGCCCGGATGGTCGTCCCGGAGGTAAATTTTAGCACCCAGGTTGTGTTTAGTGTTCAATTTGCATCGAGGGATCCAGAGTGGGCAAGTGTGAGGGAGGGGGACACGTGCCCCTCCCCATCGACCAGACAGACTGATTACCACTTTCCGAGACATGCATACTTTCCTATGACACAAATTTTGAAGCAGAGACGTGTTTGCGTTGGCAAGTTACAGACAGAGCAAGCCATCGAGAAGCTAAAGGGTCTTTTTCTCAAAGTTCTGGTGATAAAGGGGACACGGGACCAGTACCACACCAGTACCAGAACATGCCCTGAATTCTACCTCGAACATAAACCTAGGTGATAACTATATTTGACATGGGATAATAAGGCAGATATACCATGCGTTCCCCCAAAAGAGGAACAATTCACAGCGGCAGAACTAGCCGGCGGTTTTGGGGAAGCCAAGAAAGAAAAGCAAAAAAAACGGTGAAAGATTTTGCCAACGTCTAAATGGACGGTAGGTTTTCGGGGTATCTAAGCCGAAGTCGAAAAAGACGTCACCGGCTGAAAGGTGTGCCCACAAGATGTTTGTTTTTCCTAACCAAGGCACAATGTTTAAACTGAAGTTGACTGGTTCTGTTTGAAGCTGAGAGTTGAGGCACCAAAACATTTCTTATAAACTAAAAAAAGAGGCCGGGCAAAAAGGAAATCGAAAGCTTGGGGGGAGCAAAACATAGTTTTGCCCCGAGCTTTTCCGTTGGGGCAGGGTGCCTTTTGCAACCCCCCCCAAACTGGATCAGCCACTGACAGTTCAAACAGTGAAATAAAAAAATCATTTCACCAGTTCTTTTAGCTATAATATTTCGAGATATATTTTCGTTCTTGCCGAACCTGAACAGTGACAAATCGAGAAAAGTAGCCAAGCGTTACAACACTTCTGAACCTTTCAAAAATGAAAAAAGGTGGTTAATTTCGGTTTACTTAAATTTATGCCAGAAATTTTAAGAACAAATTTAGTATGATAACAACTAAACCAGTTCAAGTTCAAGTTCAAGTTCAAAAACATTTATTCGAAAACACTAACACGGCTGGGTTATGTATGAGATTGGCACAAAAGCCGTAGCTTAAGTCGAGGTGCCTCTCTCCATATACAAAATTCACACACACACACACACACACACACACACACGGACACGGACACGGACACGGACACGGACACGGACACGGACACGGACACGGACACGGACACGGACACGGACACGGACACGGACACGGACACGGACACGGACACGGACACGGACACGGACACGGACACGGACACGGACACGGACACGGACACGGACACGGACACGGACACGGACACGGACACGGACACGGACACGGACACGGACACGGACACGGACACGGACACGGACACGGACACGGACACGGACACGGACACGGACACGGACACGGACACAGACACAGACACAGACACAGACACAGACACAGACACAGACACAGACACAGACACAGACACAGACACAGACACAGACACAGACACAGACACAGACACAGACACAGACACAGACACAGACACAGACACAGACACACACACACACACACACACACACACACACACACACACACACACACACACACACACACACACACACACACACACACACACACACACACACACACACACACACACACACACACACACACACACACACACACACACACACACACACACACACACACACACACACACACACACACACACACACACACACACACACACAGTACACTAACTATCGGCTGTCAGATCGCTGGCCGCCGCCCGGGCACCGGGCGACCGGGGATCCCTTGTCGGCGATGCCTGTCGCTGCGTCAGTTTCTTGAACTGAATCTTTGGGTACGGATGAGAAATGATTTTTAAATTTAAATTTAAATTTTAAATTTTTTGATCATGCGGCAAAAACTTTCAAAAAACACTTTATGCCAGTCAGGTTAATACCGGCAAAAAACACGAAGTGATAGAAAGCTGCCAACCCTGAATTTGTAGATTATACGATCCGTTGTGATGAAAGGACTGGAATGATACCTACAAATAGTTGCAATGCTTCTCATAAGCTGGGAGTGAGAATAGCCAATTTCCATCGAATCCCAATGCTATTCCTCCTTTGGAGTCTCAGGACTGAAACATAAACCTAAGCGAGAGAGTGGTTCCTTAATTTCGGCTTACCTTTCCAAGACCTTTTTAATGACAGGAAAAATTGTACCCTTGCACAGTAGCATTCTGAGAAGCCAGCCTAGAGGAGGACATGTAGCACAGACCCCTACTAAACCGCAAGCCGAGAGCCAGTCCGGCCGGTCAGAAGGGCTTATAGGGCTGTGCTGGTGGCTGCAGGGTGGTGGACATGCTGCACGTGCTGACGTACGACTACCACGACAGCTCCTACCCCCAGACCTGGCCTATCGCGCCGATGACCGGCGACGACCAGCTCAGCGTGGTGAGTTGGGAACACGCGACTAGGGTAGCGCCTATACCGTTCATTTAATCCAACTTTCAGATAGCCATGACTTCACAAGTGTAGTGTGGTTTTCGAAGATAAAACAACGGACACCCGTTGCGCTCACCTTGGGACTCGGTCTATAGATAGGTACCCTTGGCTTTCTGAGGAAAAGAGAACCGATATGAGACGATAGTGGTCTGGAACGACAGGAAGCGACATAAATCCACGACCACACGAGCTAGGTCGGTCAGGTTCACATTTTCGTTCACAGACATAGCTAACGAACATCATATTCGACTGTAACATACACCAACCGTAGAATATTTTCAGATCTAAAAAAGTACACCTGCAAAGTGAAGTCACAGCTTCTCCTTATACTGGAAAACGAGCTCGGTTCGTTAAAACGGTGGGTAGCTGACTGAAAGTTAAAGCTATACACCCCCAGATGCGCAAACCTGAAAACTGTAGGTACTTTATCGAAATACTATCGATTCGGCACACAAACCTCATAAAACAGCAGTGGATAAGATGTTCTTCTCTTTGATGATTTCAACCCCTGGCAAAAGTCACAAAATTATCGGTTAATTCATTGAAAATTTCTAGGCAGTATCTCCCCGTGGGAAACTGAGCGGGTAAACCGGGATAGCAGCCTTGAAAGCTGACATGGGTCCGTTTTAGAAGATTGCTACTCGGGACAAGGCGCTGACCTGTGGCCTCGTGGTGGTACGAAACCTCACTCGATGGCTTCGAGAAGGTACCGTTCAAGCTTCCAATAGCGCTTTCTATAACACAATTCCAGAAGACACAGCCCAAGTTTCCAATAACACTTTCTATTACACATGGCCAGTCTATCCGCTACAGAACATGAACAGCCGATGGCGGTTCGAGAGATGGATCACTGCGGGTAAAGCGAGATTAGTTTCAAACTTCTTATTCATGGGTCTCGCATATTTCTTTCTGTGTAAACTGGCTAATCAGAAGCATTAATATTCATTGGGAATATGTCAGCGGCGATCTTCATCATACCACTTGAAAAAGCGAATATAGACAAGTGAATTCCCTCGCACTGTCAGTGATTTCTTTTTACTGTGCAAACTGCAAGCCATAGGAGACAGATGTTTCGAAATTTGATACGGCAGCGGAGAGGGGGAGATGACGCCGCGATGTGTGCTGTTTACAGCAAGCTACCATGGACTACTACGGCGTCGAATCCCACCAGATGGCCGGAAAGCTGACGCTGGCCCTGCCGTTGTTTGGGAACAGTTACCGCCTGGCCGGCGAGGCCGGCTGGGGCGTGGCCTCCGAGGGCAGGATGCCCCCCGGCGCCGGCACCAACTGGCCGGGCCGGCTGGGAATGTTCGAGGTGGGTACGTCTAAGTCCAAGCGCAGTGATTGCTTATCTCTTCTGGCAAGCCATGCATTTGAATTCGCCTGGAATGCCCTCCACCTCCACCGATGCAGAATCTACAAATAAGTATTATAGTTACAGTCAGAGTGGGTGGAAATTACGAGGCCGGATTTGCTGGAGGTTTCAGGGGGAGGGTGAAACAAAATTGTATCGTGCTGTTGATAAAATCTTTGATGGCAAAGATGCAGGACGGGAAATCTCAACCGCGAGTTAAAACCTCACAAGAGGTCGGAGCGAGATCAAGGATGCCATTTTATATCTTTTTGGGGGTAAAAACACACAAAAAAACGATTATTAGTAGATTTGGTGCTACGAAGGATGCCGCACACACAATTCTGCCGCCTTTATTGGGTGCCGCCCCCACCGGCTGAGCACCCCGAAATATTTTGGGAAAATTACACCCCTGGGCGAGATGATCTTGAAGCGGGCGACTGAGACCCGCCTAGCGGGCGACTAAGATCCGTCTTGCAGCTTCGCCATTAAACATTTTATTTCTTATATGGTGGTTTAAGATAACATACTCTAATTTGAGTGAAAAAATGTTGATATTTCAATATCACTGTTACCTACGCCCACTCCTTGCATTAATTATGCATTGCATTATTACGCATTCCCTGCATAATAATGTTATTAATATTAATTACTAATAATGTTATTAATAATAACTATTAGGAATCAAGATAATTAGGAATAACTAATGTTTGCGGTCAGCACAAGATCGTATTTCGTCACAGCAAAATAATTCCTTCGAATACTTCAGCCCTGTAAGAAAAGAAGACCCATTATTTAAAAAAATCGTCACACCCATAACACGGAGTCTAAATTAGCCAGATATATTCATGGCCTCATGACCCTCAGATGGCAGCTATTCTGCCCAGGAGCGTAGCCAGGATTTCGCTCAGGGGGGGCAGCGCCCCGAAAAGGGTCTCAGCGACAGCGCCAAAAAGGCCCTGATGAGTAAAAAGGACCCTGCTCGTTACAGAATAGTACTGAAGAGGGTCATGTCTGGTATGAAATTTCCAACTTGGCCACAGAGCATAGTGTGGGCGACCCGCACTTCACGCGGCCCCACCCCCCTTGGCTACGCCCCTGATTCTGCCCCGCTTTGAACGCCAGCTGAGTGTGATGACCATAGCCGATCTGACCGCCACCGCCTGTTTCTCAGTTCGCAGCATTATATGACGGCCCTGAATGGCACACGGTACACAGCGATGATTGGCAGTCGGACTGCTACTACTGGAAACATTTTTGGCTCACCATTGAAACGAGCGATACTATCACCACAAAGGTTCGTGAAACATCTGTATTCGTGATGTTGCTTGGTAAGACCAGACATTTAGCTTTACTGTTCAGGCAACAATGTTTCAGGGTAGTTTGCATGACCTGGGCCCCATTCCATTAAAGGTGTGGAACTGTGACGTATTTTACACCAGACTCACCTTCCAATTTACGCCACACACAGAATCACGTTTAATAAAGAGCGGCGACATTCACACGACAGCGGCGTAGGTATGAAGTGCAGCGTGAATTACGCCCAAGTCCAGAATGGAGTTACCCCTTCTAAGTCAATTATATAGCTGCTTTTCCAACATAAGGACAGATATATCTTTAAATTAATTAGTTATATTATAATTAGTATATATATATATATATATATATATATATATATATATATATATATATATATATATATATATATATATATATATATACAACGAATTTTTGGCAGGACCCTCTTTTTGCTTGTCGGCGCTAGTGAACTGTAGAGGAACATGGAGCTCAAATGCAGTGGCGGCGGATGCTAATTTCGGTTGGGGGGCAAGCATATTCCGCGGGGGCCCCCCTGGACGGTGGGCCCCCCTGGACGGTGGCCCCCTTTTTCGATATTGGTCGTGATATGGGCAAAAATACCTGCATTTCATTAATGTCTTGAATTGCCCCTTGCTCGACCATTGCATTTACCCATGCTGGTTGAATGGGTAGCTTTAACTCCCCCACGGGCCGGGCGGGGCAGATTCTCGACTCGGGACATCCTAGTAGAATCTTGGTAACGATATCCGTCATTTCGAGCACTGGATTTCTTGATTGGTGGTACATCCGACCAGGAGAGATCCCTTGAATGGGTGGATGGATGAATGGCCCCAGAGAAAACTTGTCGGTATGATCGGCCCAGAAACGGATCTTATGTATGTAGGTAAATGCCTAAATTGCTCTTTGGAGGTGGGAGGGGCTAACCACCGCTCTGGAAAAGCTTGTTTCTCTGTACACGATGAATTTTGGGACGCAAACGGCATGAAACATTTTGTTCATGCCCAAGAATAGCAATGTACCTATTGGTTAAAATTCCACAAAGCATTCTAAAAAAGATTCCTACTCAAAGGATTGTCAGATGTCATGTATGTCATTGAGTTTTATAAATAAGCCTCCCACTCAAACTTTTCCGGGATATGGAAGTGCTTTCGATTCAAAAAGATTATTTCAGCCTAACTTTTGTATGCAAGTAAAACAAAATGCTTCCAGAGCCTCACGAGGACACGGACAATATGAAACGCTTTTTTTAGCTGACTGTGAATAATGTCTCATTCTTTGAGTAGCTAGCAAGTACATTTCATGCCGTGCTTCACTAAAAACGTATCTTCAAATTGGTCAGGTTAGAATTATATTTGCAGCAGGTCTGGAAATAGGCAGCAGCGCTGTTCTGCGTTGCTTTCTCTCCCAATTATCAGAGGTCAGTGGCTCACTATCGTGTGGAAACGTCGACAGTGGTAGTTTTTTTCACTGAGGACAGAGCTCCCTGCAAAAACCACTGACTGGTGAATATCCTTTTAAATTATGCTACAATGTATCGTCTACACTGACATCGAACACGAATCATCAGCATCTAGGCCCACATGTATTTCCCGGATGGGAGCCAAACGGAAAGGCGCAGAGCATCCTGGGGGTAAGCTCCAGCTCGGCACTGCTCTACGATTGCTGTTGATGGCACCATTGACTAGCACTGACGTCGGTCATGGCATGAAACTGGAAAGCCCGGTGCTGCTAAGAGTGAAACAACATTTGAGTGCCGCTGGTACAAGCCTCGCCTGCTGAGACAGTGCAACAGAGCCAACTGAAACGTGCACTGATGCAGGAGCGATGGCGATGAGGAGAGATCACCCACAGGAGCGGAACAAACAGGACTCGACATCACTGCCGCGCAATGAAACGTGCTAGATCATTGAAATAAAGTCACCGCCCTCAACCACGGCACGACGTTCTTGGCTTCTCTCAACCAATCCAGATCACAACCAAATCACTGCTGATAATAACGAGCCAGTCTGTAGCGACAAAGTCAAAGATTCCAACATCGGCGGAAATCGAATAAAAGCTGCATGAACCCAACACAAATGGATTAGCATAATTGGTATCTGAACCATGTCGTGACAGGCCAGCGAAACCAAACTGCACTCATTTCATTTTCATTTTCATTTTATTTACTAGATCATCAACGGGGAAGTCCCCAATTACAGATGAAGTCAGGTTGTTAAAAATATATACAAATGCATACACAGTCGTCATGATAAGACAAAAATCAGGATTACAGAAATAAAAACTGATAAATATTACACTGTAGTACACTAAAAGATCATAGTTAACATGCATGTAAACATGAAAGAGTAAAAAAGTAAATTGATAAAGCCCTAAAAAGTGAATCACAGCGATGCCACATATACCCGAACTGACGAACGAAACGCATTAAATGAGTCGTGAAACAAATCGATCCCCTGGCATTGTCTTAAAAAGACGTTCATAGCCGTTGGCAACCTCACAAACAAGCCCTCCTTCACAGTTCTCACCCTGGCGAACGGAACATTGCATAGGCTGCGCTGCCTTGAGAGTCGGGCGGGTACATACAGATTAAAACAGTTGAGTAAAGCTGACGAGTCTATCCTACCCCTAAAAACATTACGTAAGAACATTAAATCATACTGCATTCTTCGAGCCTTCAATGATGACATATTGAAATGGTTGAGCAGGTCATTGTACGCGAGCGATGCTGATTGATTATGGGAATGCCCGTTGAGCCAAATTAAAAATTTATGCTGAGTTCTCTCAAGCCTATTAGTGTGAGTCCCTGCAGCTCCTGCCCAGATCACACAGCCGTACTCAAGTATCGAGCGAACATTTGCGCAGAACGATGCAACCGCTGCTGGTCTTCTGAAATGGCCTCTCGGACCAGCTACTTGAAAAAGACCGGATCAGCAAACCTAGTGCCCTATTTGCTTTTTTGGCAGACATATCAATGTGGTCAGCAAATGTGAGCTTGGTGTCCAAGACAACTCCTAGGTCACGAATGATTTTGACGTGTTCCAGGGCGATATTTTCAATAAAGTATGTTGTTTCTATTGGCTTAATTTTTAGGGTCATCCGAAACGCTTTGCATTTTGTCGGGTTCAGGTTAAGCTTCCAGGTACGGGACCACTGGCAAAGCCTCAGCAGGTCTGCTTGCAAAGCTTCCGAGTCAGAAACGTGAGATACTTTCCGGTAAATTTTTACATCATCCGCAAACATTAAGCATTGGGAAGATATTTCAGCCGGCAGGTCATTGATGAATATGGCGAAGAGCAGTGGTGATAGCAACCCCCCTTCAGGCGTCCCAGATGTTACCTGAAGCCACCTGGAACACTTGCCATTTACTACAACACGTTGCAGTCTATTGTGCAAGTATGAAGAAAACCAGCTCAGAGCAGCGTCAGAAATGTTGAAAGACTTTTTGAGTTTATGAATTAAAAGTGAATGATTTACACTTTGAAATGCCGCTGTATAGTCAGTGTAAATGCAGTCGGTTTGGGAGCCTTGTGATATGGATTCCCAGGCAGTACGGAGAAGCGTTGCCAGGTTTGAGCTGCATGATCGCCGAGAGACGAATCCGTGTTGTGCGGGTGTCAATACTGGACGTACATGCTGCAGTAACTGCGTGTAGATTATCCTCTCTAGCACCTTGCCAAAAAGAGGCATAAGGGACACAGATCGGTAATTTTAGGATCCTTAGTGTCTCCCTTTTTGTGAATGGGAACAATGTTTGCGCGTTTCCAAAGTGCTGGAACGGTTCCTTGCTCTCTTTCTTAATACCCCTACGTGCGCCCCGATGGAGTCAAGACCGATATAACCCACCACCAAAAATAATCCGCGGTCACAGCAACGACACCGCCGGATCCATACCATCAGAACCCGATCACGGGATGGCATCCGAATCGGAAACAAATAGACTGAGTAAGAAGTTCTAAGCCACAAAGGACGCCACGAGAGGCACCACTCTAAAACGGAGCAGCCTCAACAGCAGCTACCGGGCGCAGCACAACCAAGAAACAAACCTTGCTGAAGCCAGGACCGGAAACCTGGTAAGCAGCCGTGGCCTAGACGTCGATCCAAAACTGAACACCAGAAACCAACCCGTGGAATCAACCTCGGTCCGTAAAATGCCACACAGCTCACAGGAGAGCGGCAAATAAGCAATTGACTAAATTCAAACCACACGATCTTCCAACTGAACACAAACGGTATGGAGCCGAAGTGTAGGATTTGTGAAAAAACTGCAGAATACCTGACCTTAGGCTATTCTCTTCCGGGAAACTAAACTCGACTAGACAAATACAGCAGTCGCCTCCCCCTTACTGCCAGGATGCAACATCACCGGAAGACATGACTACAGTACAGGCCATATAAGGAAGCAAAGGCCTGGACAGGTCCTGAAAAAAACCTCACAAGCGATCCTCACCCTGCCGGCTCAGGTTCATCAGTGCCAATCACATAGTAAAGATGCAAAGTATGGTCTCGACAGAACAGTCGATGCACAGGCTAATGGAGCCGAGTGTCTTTTTCTATGTCACGGATGGCCGAACACTGGTACTCTTTTTGCCGGGTGGCGGTTAACAAACTCGCGTAGGACAGCACGCAGGTCCAAGTTTAAGGCACGCTCCTTGTGCACGTTCAGCACCATGAGATGTGACAGGCGAGCCTGGGCCATGGTGTTGCGAGCGTCAGTTTTTAGGTGTCGGAGTGCAGAGAACACGCGCTCTCCCGTTGCAGCCGACACAGGCACCGTCAGGATCAGCTGGCAGAGCTTGGCTACCTCATCCAGGTAGACCCGATTTCTCTTCCCGGTGCCTCCACTGAAGAGGTGCACTGCCAGGTCCTTGACAGTGTTGAATTCTCTGTCTTGGGTGACATCCTTGAGTATGCGCAGCTGGGAACTAAGCTTTCCATGGCTTACGTCGGATCCCAACTGCGCGCTGACCGGATCGGGAGTGGCACACTCCGGCCCAAGCAAGACGCCTTCCATCGCGCTGAGGCGTTTCAGTCCTGGTTGGATGAACCGGCGCTTCACCTCACTCGTCACCACGTCGACAGCGTGGAAATATTGCCGGCGAAGGCTAGCGACAGGGTCCAGCTGAGCGGCAGGGGAGGAACGAGCGCTTTGCTCGTACCTTTTCGGTGGGCACTTCAATCGCGGCGCTTTTGGTGGCAGGATCTCACTCTCCGCGCTATCTGCTTTCTCTTGCACTTTCTTCAGCATTGCAGCGAAACTCCCATCTGTTCGCTGCTTATCTAGGATGCTGATGAGCAGCTCTGCCCCAGCCATCGCGTCACCAAACGACAGGGAGGGGCTCTGCAGTTTTTTCGCGAGTGCCTCGCACGGCTCGAACACTTGCAGAGCCACCATCAGACCGAACAGTGTCTCAAACTGCGACAGCTGAAGGAGAGTCCCTCTCAGTCTGGCCCGTACATCCGGGGACGCACTTCTATCTTCGATGGTGTCGTTGATGGTGGCGACCACCGCATCGAATGTTTCCAGAAACCGACGGAAGGCGGCACCGCGCACTGTCCAACGCGTCGGACACAGGGTCAGGAGTCTGGTGTGACGTGCTTCACCACCGTGCTCACCCTCGATGATGTGTTCCTTAAACACGTCTTTCCTCTTGGCTGTGCTTAGAGCCGTGGCCACGTCGCGCACCATGATCATGACGTCTGCGATCATGGGCACCTGTTTCGCCTCCTCAGCAAGAGCCAAATCTAAGGAGTGGTTGAGGCAGTGCACGTAGATTGACTTCGGCTGCATCTCTGTTAGACGTGCCTGTACTCCTGACAGCCGCCCAGACATGTTGCTCGCGCCATCAAAACACATCCCACGTAGGTTCTCGACGCCGAGCATCAGACGCTCTATGACGTCCAACACTACTTTGGTGAGGGTGGCAGCTGTGGAGTCGGGAGCCGCGTACAGGCCGACAAAGACCTCATGTGTCTCCATCTCGTCATCGACGTGACGAAGGCAAATGCAGAACTGCTCCTTGCCGGACACATCTGTTGTGCCATCAGCTATGACAGAGTACCATTTACTTGCACGCACTTCTTCACCAATATGCCGTTGCACCATCGTTGCCATTATCTGGAAAATCTCGTCCTGGCAGTCGTGTGTCATAAAGTTCATCTTTTGCCCAGCCAGGCCTTGACACTGGGAGAGAGCACGCTGCGTTCTTCTAGGATCCATCTGAAGTTTCCGCCACTTTCAGAGTGACCTCGCACGGCCACGCCACACCGCGCCAGTCCTCTCAGAATGCTGAGTACTTCTATGAACGCCTCAACGTTTTGTTTCTGCTCTTCTCGAGCAGCGATCGTGATCCCAGCAGTGATGGGCTGTTGTTTTGAGAGGAGTGTTTTCGTCATTGCTAGCTGGTGTGCGGCGGACCTCTCATGTTCCTTAAACTTCTCAGCTGCTTTTTTCCAGTTCGAAAACCCATCCAAGAAGGACGTGTGCCGGAACTGGTGCTTGCTCATCAGGCCCTTCTTTACCGCTTTAGTACACGTGTAGCACCGCACGACGTTCTCCGTGGAATCATAAGTCAGGAATTTATACATACGAAACCACTCAAAACGGAACCTCCGACCATCAGTGCCAGGGAAGTTCATATCAGGCTGACATGGTCCATCATCATCTACCTCGCACATGCCACCCGAATTTTCTTCAGCACACGAAGCAGCTTCAGCAGCGTAGTTGGTGGTGAGCAGGGTCTCGGCAGCGCACTCGGCGTTGGAGGGTGGTCCCGTTGCACGCTCAGCGTGTGCAGAGTGCACGGAAGCAGCTTCAGCAGCGTAGTTGGTGGTGAGCAGGGTCTCGGCAGCGCACTCGGCGTTGGAGGGTGGTCCCGTTGCACGCTTAGCGTGTGCAGAGTGCACGGAAGCGGCTTCAGCAGCGTAGTTGGTGGTGAGCAGGGTGTCGGCAGCGCACTTGGCGTTGGAGGGTGGTCCCGTTGCACGCTCAGCGTGTGCAGAATGCACGGAAGCAGCTTCAGCAGCGTAGTTGGTGGTGAGCAGGGTGTCGGCAGCGCACTCGGCGTTGGAGGGTGGTCCCGTTGCACGCTCAGCGTGGGCAGAATGCACGGAAGCGGCTTCAGCAGCGTAGTTGGTGGTGAGCAGGGTGTCGGCAGCGCACTCGGCGTTGGAGGGTGGTCCCGTTGCACGCTCAGCGTGTGCAGAGTGCACGGAAGCGGCTTCAGCAGCGTAGTTGGTGGTGAGCAGGGTGTCGGCAGCGCACTCGGCGTTGGAGGGTGGTCCCGTTGCACGCCCAGCGTGTGTAGAATGCACGGAAGCGGCTTCAGCAGCGTAGTTGGTGGTGAGCAGGGTCTCGGCAGCGCACTCGGCGTTGGAGGGTGGTTTCGTTGCACGCTCAGCGTGTGCAGAGTGCACGGAAGCGGCTTCAGCAGCGTAGTTGGTGGTGAGCAGGGTGTCGGCAGCGCACTCGGCGTTGGAGGGTGGTCCCGTTGCACGCTCAGCGTGTGCAGAGTGCACGGAAGCGGCTTCAGCAGCGTAGTTGGTGGTGAGCAGGGTGTCGGCAGCGCACTCGGCGTTGGAGGGTGGTCCCGTTGCACGCTCAGCGTGTGCAGAGTGCACGGAAGCGGCTTCAGCAGCGTAGTTGGTGGTGAGCAGGGTGTCGGCAGCGCACTCGGCGTTGGAGGGTAGTCCCGTTGCACTAGGCATATTTATATCCTCCATGGTCCCATCTGTCGGAGCGTATGGGCCATTGCTGTGACCAAAAGTTGACGTGGGAACATTTGCTTAAGCCTAAACCTGAAGACGAATACACACTGCTGAGGTCTTCACATTGTAGTCACTTTCAGTCTTAATTTGCTGTTACTTGAAACATAGCTATGAAACTTTGTCCACAACATTGCGACGAAACTTTATTCAACTTCATGAAGACGCTTCTTGAGCTAGGCTTATGCGAAGTGAATTTTCAGAAACTGATTCCAGTAGGACATTTACCACCCGATCTTGCTTGCCTAACAAGCATCGAAATAGCTTAACGCCCACGAAAGGAGACTGGTCAAAGTAAAGGTCTGCTACAAAGATACCTTATTTCAGACTAAAAGTTCGTCCCTTATTTTCTTCAGAAGAATGAAACGAAGTACTTCACACCCGGACCTTTTACCAAATTCTATCACGCCGACTGTACATCCGAACTACAGAAACTATACTCGAGCGTGGTTGCCGCCAAAGACCTGCTACTAATTTTGAACGATTCCATTTCCTAACTCATCTGTACCACTTCTGCTTCAGCTGCCGGTGCACCTGCACCTAGCCCTCCCTCCCCTATTCGTCTGCCAGAATGCTGAAGACCATGAGGCAGTGTTGCTGGATGCCGAGCATTACCTATCTGACAGGTCATATTTAAAGGAGGCGCTAGTATTTCTGCCGATTGCTTTTTACGCCTCAGCCGTAAGGCTTGTTGCACAGCAGTTTCTTTATATAACGATTTTCTTTAGATATTTTGGAAGCATATTTTTACCTCCACACATGGAAAACTTCCATCTTCATGTATCCCGAACACCCCTCAAGGAGTGTGGAAATTAACTTCGATTAATTTATCCATGAAATTTTACATATGGGAATTCAAAGGTAATATTCCAGTCATAGCCTCTTCTCTCCATCGGTCGAGCTAATAGTTATTACAGTTATATGGATCAGATTGACGCGGCCACTAAAGACTGGATTATGTTATGATTATTTCACAACTTCACATAAATCGAACCAAATTTTTCATTTGCTTCAAAGCATGGAAATATTCCTCTTCGAGTCCGAGAAGGGTTTTCGTCTGTAAAATAATAACATGGTGATAAAGCGACACCAAGAGCATTTTCACTCACGATTTTCGGATGGTGGATCATCTGGATCTACGGAGCCAGGATCGGGGTAGGAGCAGGTAGGGAGGAGTTGTGCAGGAGCTGAAGTGACAGGTCCACCGCGATGAAAGGAAACCTCTGTCAGACAAAAAACATGGTGAATTATCAACGTCCTAACTTCGATTAATGTATCCATCCCTCCATCCATGAATAATATATGAAAATATTCTAGCTTCAATAGCGGTGAATTTAAGCAAAAACCAAGGGGCATTTTGAAAATAGTTTTTTACGCTTGCCGCCGTTGCCACCGGGGCATATTCTAGCTACCGAACAGTGATATAACTGTCACTTTTCAATCATTGAGCTGGCAGTGTTATAAATTTGCATCACGACCAAACATTCCAACTTAATATATACATTCAGGATACAACCATTTTAATCAATCCTTAACATATGATTCCAAAACTCATGGTCAGGCCAGCCCTGCGGGCGACCTCTGGCTTGCTAGTGAAGTGCGGCGAGTGACCTACTTCTAGATTTAATGCGTGTATCGATTTCTATACCGATCCTATGTCAAAATCTACTATTTTTGATCGTGTGATCAATAACATTATCATCTCGGCCACTGATTCTTACAAAATCCATCGCGAAAAAAGAGGACGCGATAGTGCGTATTCCGAGAAGCTCTGGTTGCCCCTCAAGCTCTGACATACCAGCATCAGAAGTGGATGAGGATGAAGGTCCAGGAGGAGCGGGATGTCTCCTGAGGGAACAGTCGAACAACATGTTACAGCTAACATATAGAACATTGCTAACGCACCGAAAGTGTAAAAGAGAGACATCTTGTTTCGGCAATCACTGGATGAAAATGAAAATCACCTATTATATATTTTTGTGGGCTTTTAGGTATGCGTTTGGCATAGGCGTAGGAACGGGCGAGCCAGAGGGGTCATACCCCCCAATATTAATGATTCTTAACTATTAACCCTATGGCGTTGAATAGACATAAATTACATGGAAATGCCCGCTTCCCCCCCAACATTTTCGACGTTCCTATCCCTATAGCGTCTGGTCAATTTTAAAATGCTGTATAGTCGACAAATTGAAGTATTATTATGGCGGTAGACTACATGGGTCAACAGGAGCTCATCAAAGAAGAATGATTATATATGATTTATAATTTCGCAAAGTGACTGCTGATACTTATTCACATAGGCGTAGGAACGGGGTGGGCCATGACCCCCCCAATATTCATGATTCTTAACCATTAACCCTATGGCGTTGACTGGAAAGAAATGACTTGAAAATGCCCGCTGCCCCCCCCAATATTCCGGACGTTTCTACGCCTATGCTTATTCATTACTTATACTATATACTTATTCACTCAACACGATTCCCTTGTAAACACCATTTTCAGTAGCATGGGTAGCGGTAGGTCTAATGTTTGCTATGTCAGTACATACAGTTCAGATTCAGACGAATATTTTGTAGGTCGTGTTTTTGGCGAGCCCTAAAACTTCATAACTTTAAATCGTTGGCTTCGAGAAAACCTCAGGACTCGCTTAGCTTAAACAGTCATGATGATAAGAAAAAGTAGCCGAATTGCGCTCATCATATATTGCGTTTGCGCGTAAAACAGTCAGTCACTTTTGTATTTATTTCGTTGTGAGCTCTTTCCAATAACCCAACAACGGTGCTAAGCTCTGGAAGAAACACGGTTGGCCGGGTGTCCGAAGACTATCAACAGCTAATGTATTTACAGAAGAGGGCATCTGGAGCAATGATTTACCAACAAGACAATTCTCATCAGCATAAATTAACTTACGCTTCAAATATTGATGTCAGTTTTCGAATGTTTTTCAGTTCATCGGTCTTTCTCGCCTCCTCTTCGCGCTTTCTCTTCCTCTTCTGGCTTCCGGAAAGATGTTTCATTTTTGCTTAAACCAAAATCATTAACCAGGTATTAAGATACGCACCAACAAAAGGACCTGGGAAAATAAAGATAATAAGTGGATGTACAGTATTGCAGGACAAAGGCCCAGGCGCGGATCCAGGATCACCGATCAGGGGGGCACATTTCCGAGGGGGCGCTACTTTTGGCCCAGGGGCGCCTTTTTGGCCCAGGGGTCGCCATTTTTCAGATGGGCGCCAAATCCTATCGCGGGGCGCCGATTTTCGCATCCTGGGGGGGTGGTTGCCGGAGTTTTTTTGCCTCGCAGACCTAGTGTAAAGCGAAATTTTAGGGGCACCATGTTCGATCGGAGGGGGCACGTGCCCCCTTGCCCCCTGGATCCGCCTCTGCAAAGGTCAGGGTTAAAGCTGGACAGAAGCGGTATCAAATCGCTTCTACCGGATGATACGGAAACTCGATAGAAAGAAACAACAATAACTTTGTTATCAACAATCTTATGATTCAGAAAAAATATGTATATGTATTCTATGGAATATTCCACTGTCGTCAGATTTCAGAAGCATGGAGCTGCCTTCGCTCTATGATAAACGATATGCAGAAGGGAGAAAAAGACAAAAATGAGCACCAAATATTAGTAATGAAGAGAAGCGAATCTTGACAAATACAAAAAAGGTCATAAAGATCACCACAGGTCAACAAATGTCGTCTCTGGCAGATCCAGGAAGGCAAAGGAGGGCACTGCCCCGACCCCACTGACCCTCGGCGCCCCTAAAAGGTCGATGGCACCCCCTGAAATGTCGCTTCCAACCAGGCGCGAATCTAGGATCGCCGATCGGGGGAGGGCACATTGCCGAGGGGGCGCCACTTTTGGCCCAGGGGACGCCATTTTTGGCCCAGGGGGCGCCAAATTTTATCGCTGGGGGCCGATATTCGCGTCCTGGGGGGGAGCGGGAATTGTTTTGCCTCGCAGACCTAGTGTAAAGCGACATTTCAGGGGGGCGCCATGACCTTTCAGGGGGCGCACGTGCTCCCCTTGCCCCCTGGATCCACCTCTGCTTCCAACAATTCCCATGAACGCGAACATCGGCGCCCCCACGATACGATTTGGCGCCCACCTGATAAGTTTCGTGGTCCAAAAGTGGCCCCCTTGGTCCGGATGGCACCCCCCAGGCAATGTGCCCCATCGGTTGGAGATTCTGGATCATCCTATGTGCATGCCCCTACCCCTAATTTTCAACATTCTCAACTATTAACCCTCAGGGGGCATCGTTGAATTGAATAGGCGCGGTCCCAGGGAGGTCATCGGTGTTATGTCCCTCTCCCCCAAAAAGGCCGAGGATTTTTTAAGAGGTAGTTAATACTAGGTCCGTCGAACAATTACATCTTCACCCCCCCTTTGTATACTTTTAGAGGTTGCGCGAGCACCCCTAAAAGTTTGAAAAGCACCCCTAAACTTCGAAAAGCACACCTATAACTTCCGGGATATTTCAACCGACTTACCGGCCAACCGGACCCAGATTTCGGTGAGCGGGGGGGGGTGGTGAAGCGTGACACGACTCAACAAATCAAAGAAACTGTACGGTCCGGCTTGGAACAGGCACCCCTAAACTTTTCACAAAGTTAGGTACACCCCTGCATACTAGGAAGTGTCTAAATTGATACTGACTTCGCAGGGCGCTATGGCAATGTACCTAAGTATTTTGTCCAACTGTAACAAAAATTGCTTTCCGTGTGAAATTATTCCAATGGATCCTTTGGTCTTTTTCAACAATATTCAAAAAGAGCGCAGCCTCCTCACCGCAGCCGCTACCATGGAGGAAATCTCTATGGCCGCTACCGCTCCATTCATTCATTCATTCCATTCTCACCCAACAATAACAAACAACAGCTGACTATACCCAAGGTCTTTAAATAATTTCGTCGAAAATAAGCGGTAGCAGCTCATCAACCGAGGCCAGGACTGAGTTTCTGTGCAACATCGACCAGGAGGATAATCAAAAAAGAATTAAAAAAGTAGCCAGTAATGTGGGTTGTTTGTGTTTTCAGTCATTCTTCTAATGATGAGCATTGAGCATTCATAGCAGAAATCAGGCAAGCAGTGGCGGATGTGCCCCGGTGTTTAGGGTGGGCAAACAGGCAATCATCACTCGTGAAAAACTGCTCGTAAAAAAACATCATGCTTCTTCAGAAAATACACATGAAAAATAGGTTGGTCGGGAGAATACTTTCTGCCCCGATCCTTCCATCTCTGGATTCGCCACTGTGAGCATTGAGATCTTTGAATGGATCCTTATACGAAAGTTTATTGGACCAGGACCTCCAGGCGAGGAGCTGGAGAAAAGGAGAGCTGATGGTTCCCTGTGGGAGTCTGGTGGGGGTCCAGGGAAAATAATATGTTGGTGGTTCCCCAGCCAGGGAGTTAATGGGCCTCAGGCTTGAGATTGGTGGGACACGCAGACTGGTGCTTGTCGAGGCCCAATCAGCATCAGATGTAAAGCTAATGGACCCCAGTCAAGAAGCTAATTTGGTCCCTAGCCTAGAAGCTTGCTCGGCCTCCGGTCGAGAACCTGCTGGGGGCCACCTACGAAGTTTATGGCCCGAAGAGGGAAACTACTGGGGCTCCATTAGGAATATCGTAGGACCCGAAGCGGGAAGCTTGTGGGCTCCATAGACGGTAAGCTCATGGTGCACTTAGCCTGGAAGCGTGAGGGGCCCCCAGAAGGAATTTTGATGGGTCCAAAGCGGGAGTATGGTGGGACCCCACCTACAGAAGCTTATGGGCCCCCCAGAAGAAATCTGGTGGGGCACCAGTGGGAATATCACAAGGGGCCCCCATCGGGAAACTGGTGGGCCCACATCCATAAAGTATATGGCCCCTGAAGCAGAGGGAATCTGGCAGGGCCCCAGTGGGAATGTCGTGGGCCCCATCCGGAAATTGGTGGGGTACCTACCATCCACAAGTCTTTGGGTCCCAGAAGGAATCTGGTGTGGGCCCCATCTGAGGCCCCATCCACGAAGTCCTTGGGCCCCTATCGGGAGACTGGTGGGCCCGACCCCAGAACATTTATGGAACCCCAGAGGGGAATCTAGTAGAGCCCCTGTGAGAATGTCGTGGGCCCCATCGGAAAATTGGTGGGCCCCATCCACGAAGTCTTTGCGCCCCCAGCACTGGCGGATTCAGGGGGGCGGGGGCAAAATAGGCATTTGCCCCCCAAACCGCCCGATTTTTGCCGATTTTTTGCCGGTTTTCTTTAAAAACCATATGTTTTTCCCGATTTTAGGTCCCTTTGCCCCCCCAAAACCGTCGGCCTGCATCCGCCCCTGGCCCCCAGAGGGAATCTGCTGTGCCCCCATGGGAATGTCGTGCTCCCATCGCGCAGGAAACTGGTAGTGCCCCACGCACAAGATGTATGAGTGGGGGCCCCCGTAGGAATTTCGTGGGCCCTTCTCGGGTAAATGGTGGTACCCCATGCACAAAATGTATAATTTTGGATGGGCCCTCTGTAGGAATGTCGTGGGCCCCCATCGGAGCTAGTGGGCACATCCACGAAGTCTTTGGGCTCATATCGGGGAACCGATGGGCCCCCACCCATACAATTTATGGGCATAGAGGAAACTGGTGGTCCTTACATTTATGGGCCCCCAGAGAGGGAATCTGGTAAAGCTTCAGTGGGAATGTCGTGGGCCCCATCGGGAAATTGGTGGGCCGCATCCACGAAGTCTGGGCCCCGAAAGGGAATCTGGTGGGCCCCCGTGGGGACATCGTGGGTCCCCATGGGGTAACTGGTGGGCCCCCCTAGGGATATCGTGGGCCCCCATTGGGAAACTGGTGGGCTGCACTCACAAAATGTATTATTTTGGGTGCGGGCCCCAGTAGGGAATGTTTTGGGCCCCCATCGGGAAACTGGTGGGGCCAAATCCACGAAGTCTTTGGCCCCCAGAGGGAATCTGGTGGGGTCCCCGTGGGAATGTCGTGGGCTCCATCGGAAAATTGATGGGCCCCGTGCACAAAATGGATGTATAATGGTGGGGCCCCACTCACGAAACATATGATTTTGGGTGGGGCCCCGTAGGAATATCGTGGGCCCCCATCGGAAAACTGGTGTGGCCCCATCCACGAAGTCTCTGGGCCCCCGGAGGGAATCTGGTTGGCCCACGTGGGAATGACGTGGGCCCCATTGCAGAGCTGGTGGGCCCACACAGGGAGCTTATGGGCCTCCAGAGGGAATCTGGTGGGACCCCAGTGGGAATATAATGGGCCCCCGTTGGGAATGGTGGGCCCATACCCATGAAATTCATGGGTTCCAGAGGAAATCTGGTAGGGCCCCAGTGGAAATTTATCGAGTCCCATCGGGAAACTGGCGGGCCCCATCCACGAATTTGATGGGCCCCAGAGGGAATCTGGTGGGGCCCCGTGGGAATGTCGCGGGCCCCCATCGGAAAACTAGTGGGCCCCACGCACAAAATCTATGGGCCTCAAAGGTAATCTGGTAGGGCCCCAGTGAAAATTTCTCGGGTCCCATCGGGAAACTGGCGGGACCCATCCACGAATTTGATGGGCCCCAGAGGGAATCTGGTGGGGCCCCGTGGGAATGTCGGGGGCCCCATCGGGAAACTGGTGGGGCCCAATCCACGAAGTCTTTGGGCCCCCAGAGGGAATCAGGTAGGCCGCCGTGGGAATTTCGTGGGCCCCATCGGAAAAATTGATGGGCCCTGTGTACAAAATTGATGTATGGTGGTGGGGCCCCATAGGAATGTCTTGGGCCCCATCGCAGAACTGGTGGGGCCCACACAGGGAACTTATGGGCCCCCATAGGGAATCTGGTGGGCCCCGTGGAAATATCGTAGGCTCCGTCGGGAAACTGGTGGGCCCCACACACGAAAAATATGATTTTGGGTGGGGCCCCCGTAGGAATATCGTGGGCCCCCATCGGAAAACTGTGGGCCCCATCCACGAAATCTTTGGGCCCCCGGAGGGAATCTGGTTGGGCCCCCGTGGGAATGTCGTGGGCCCCATCGCAGAGCTGGTGGGCCCACACAGGGAGTTTATGGGCCCCCAGAGGGAATCTGGTGGGACCCCAGTGGGAATATAATGGGCCCCCGTTGGGAAACTGGTGGGCCCCTACCCATGAAATTCATGGGTTCGAGAGGAAATCTGGTAGGGCTCCAGTGGAAATTTCTCGGGTCCCATCGGGAAACTGGCGGGCCCCATCCACGAATTTGATGGGCCCCAGAGGGGAATCTGGTGGGGCCCCGTGGGAATGTCGCGGGCCCCCATCGGGAAACTGGTGGGCCCCACGCACAAAATTTATGGGCCTCAAAGGTAATCTGGTAGGGCCCAGTGGGAAAGTCAGCGAGAAAGGCTCGATATTATCGGGTATTTGCAAAGGGCCAGATATGTCCGCCAAGCCGCTGGGCCCCCTTCCAAAAATTTTGGGGGGGCAGCTGCCCCCCAGCCCCCCTTATCCGCCGCCACTGCTCAAATGTCTACTAACCGCAACAGCCATAGAACTCTATACCTACATCAGCTCAAATTCTTGTAATTCTTATACTTCAAATTCTTTCAAATTCTTGTTGCTTGCAGTGAGTCATTTTCACTCATTAATCTAATCTACATCAGTTCAGTTTGACATGAGTTACTCTCACTTCAATCTTATGCAGGGAAGAACCTTGAAGTTAATCTAACATTTTTCCCGACCTTCTGTCCCTATTTTTACATGATATTCAAAATTTCAGAAGTTATATGTTCTTCATGTTTTGCATCACTGGCTGATAAAAGTTACGCTGCTACTTGTTGCGTAGCTTTTCAGGCGTGTTTTACAGTTCCAACGTAGATGTTGTCTGCTTTATGAAAAAGGATTGAGGATATTCTACTCTGCATTCCAGTGCAGCGCAGTTTTACACCAGCGCAGCTTTGCAAGTAGTCAGAACCACATGGCGAAATGCAAGGTTGTTTTTACAATGCATTTTTATGAAACAAGATCGTTGTGTGTTATTCACTTTCTATGCTGTATTAGGCTACTTCTACGCTCTTGGCGCAAGTTACACCTTTTATGAAATGGGGCCTTGGTCACAAAATGGAGAAGAATAGTTAAGGCTGACGTAGATACAGTTAAGTACACGGTGTGACTTTGGCACACCACAGTCAATACCTTTTTCTCTAAACGATGCTTATGACAGCATGAAAGGTTATATTCTTTCTCGTCTTGCCATTGGCGCACACATCTGTATCTCATCAAACTAACCGACTTAAATTTCGTTCTGAAAGAATGACCTCCGGAGGTTGAAGCCCACCAAAATATGTGTCCGTTTATTTTGTCCTGTAAATGCCATGCGGCAGTGAAAGGTGAATGGGGAGTGGCTTTTCGGGGCCCCACCCAGTCAGTCGGGACGCGAAAATAAAGCTGTGAAAGTCCTGTGGTGGGATCAGCTGGTTGGAAACCCAACACGTTAACCACTCGACTATGTTAGTCCTATGTTGCGAAAAGATCAAGTGGCGATACAAGATTTTAGGATAATTGAGAAAAAAGATCACACAAGGAGACCGTTTCTTCTGAACGCAGAAGAAACGGTCAAGCACGAGCTGTGGCCCGAGATTCTGATTTGACCTCGTGATCCCAGGGCAAAATCTGTAGCTGAGCCTGCGTAAGGCACAAGTAATTTGGAAGAAGAAACTTCCAACGTCCTCCAACGCTCTTTTGAGGAGAGTGAACAAATTCAGTGAACATCACTTTTGGACCATAGAACTGTACACGGGGACGAACGCGGAGAATAATTTCAGTTTTATTTTCTTCGCAGCGCGGTCGTTCAATGGCATTTGTTAAGAAGACAACTGGCGCTGGGGCCCGACACAGCTTCTGAGTTTTTCCTGCAACAGTTCCCAGTCGTCCCTGACTTCTCATCCCAGCAGAAACATATGTCCAGACACCACATCACAATCCAAACTGATATCACAGACACGAAGTCTGAGAAACACGCCAGGGTTCTGATGCAAAATCAATTATTCCAAGATCCTATTAAAAAATTAGAAATGAGAAAAGTGTGATCAAATAACGCAATGCACTAGCGTAGAAAGCACTATCCGCAAACGTCAATTTAACGTTTGCCAATGCTGACACTTCTTTTTCGGCAGTGTCAATACGCTGCTCAGTACGGAGGCGTACTGCTGATGTCGGTGGACCTGCTCAACAAAGACCAGCTGCACGAAATCACTTCCTTATGTGCGGCACCAAAGGTGCCCGCGCCGTATCAGCCTCGTACGTTCGCACTGGACGGCAGCAACTAGCGCCGTGATCTAAGACATCCGCCATCCACATGTGACCCAGGGAACTGAATCTACCAAACTGAGACCGCCAGCTCTGCAGCTGCCGTACCCGCACGGTTGGACAGTGTCCTAAAAATCAGGAGTTGACCAGATTCGTCGGTCTGAGACTTGCCCACGGAGGAGCGTGGGCAACTACCCAGCTATCGGATGTACCCTACCACCATTCCCCTGCGCGGGTCGATCGCATGAACGTCGGCTGGACGCCTGAAGACGCAGCGGTGCACTAGTGCAGTTAGAGACGCCCGCGCTGGTCACGGCAGCGGTCACCATGTGTGCAATCATTAAACAACATTATACTGTTATCTATGGTACAACTTGCGGCATTTTCAGTCCACTTTTCATGCCCGATGTGTAAACCGAGTACCCATCCAAAAAGTTCACCCTAACCAGCAGGGGATCGTTGTACAACTCTCCAAAAATGATTTAACGACCCTTTACCAAACCAGGACAGTTGGGACGTTTTTTTCAATAAACACATTTTCGTCTTGGTACTAAACAAGACTCCCTGGCTGCTCACTTGGTCTGGCTTGCTCACTCAGGTGGTGGTGTCTTAGGTGCCTCAGGGCTCAAAATGACCAAGTAGTCGAAGCGCTCTAAAACCCCAGATAACAACTGTCTTAGGTATCTGCGGACCAAGGCCGCTACGGCCCCGCCGCCCCCGTACTGGGTCGATGCAAGGTCGAATGCGGCGCCTGTCCTCCATTCCAGAACGGTCTACAGCGGTGGATGTGCACCAAGTTCGTGCCGGCCCCTGGTCGGGAACAGGGGCGTAGCCAGGATTTCGCTCAGGGGAGGGGGGCAACGCCCCGAAAAAGGGCCCCTGCGACAGCGCCAAAAGGGCCCTGATGGGTGAAAAACGCCCGGCTTGTTACAGAATCGTGTCCTCATAAGGGCCCTTAGGGCCCTCAGGGGAGGGGGCGGCTGTCCCTGCCGCCCCCCCTAGCTACGCCCCTGGTCGGGAACCTAGCAATTCATACATCGGACCGGGCAGTCAGAAACAAAGGCGGGGCGACACCATGGCGGCTTTGCTGGCCGCTTTCAGGGTCTTCTACAGTCTTGGTACCACGCCGCGCTGTGCACCCGGAGTGAAGCAACAGCAGTCGCATCGTATTCGTTTCCGGGCCATATCTGAAAAAGCTTAGCAAAGGGAGAATAGGGGAGGGGGTGCAACAACTCCCCGTAAGAGCGAGGCTTAAAGTATATCATACTCTGCAAAATGTGGCCTCCAGTCAAAACTCACAAGAACAAGCCTGATCTCGATACCGTCAATGCAGCTCGAAGAGAGCTTACGTGTGCCGAAATGTTGTTCGAACTCAGTCCCTTATTCAAGAGTTTAAAGGGAATGTGGCACCCTGGTCGAATCCTGGAATTTAGTGTAATTAGGGGAACTTTTACCGAAAATCATGGAAGCGTTCATGATTTCGCTGAAAAATGTACAATAAGCTCAATGTTTTGATTTTTAAGATGCTCCTCTAGGGGAAGAAAGAAACATCTGCCCGTGGATGATGTCGCAACCACTACCATATTCAATAGGTTTCAAGGGCTTCGATTGGCTGATTGATACTAACAGTGACGTCAGCATATGTCGTCACACCAACAGCTAACAACTGTGGCCTGTTGCTAAGGGTACATGTAGGGTACATTTCAGGTAGTTTTTATTTTTTCTCTACGGAAATTTGGAGTTTCAAAACAAATGATATATAGAGCACCGGGTTTTCTGGCATGCTTTACAACTTGGCTATCTCAGTTAAAATCACGTTATAAAGATGCCACATTCCCTTTAACGTGAGGGTAATGTTTCTGGTCTCCCGTAACCCTGCCGCGGAAATATTCATTCCGGATGGATAAACATTGTTTAACCTAGGCGGGGTTAAACAAAAGTCAAAGGCATGATTCACAACATAATGCCGTGATAAGTATGCTTTGAAACACGATGAAACACTAACTACCCGCATGCGACGAACTGTGAACAAATGAGCACGTACTTGTGCGGCAACAGAATTTGCCCATATCTAATAGATTAGTCCATTAGTAGTCCAAGGATAAAAAATTAAATAAATTATAATTTTGTATCTTAAATAATTGAGTCTCATGACCACGTAACACGTAACCACGTGACACTTTCATAGTTTGACCGAGGTGATGATTTTTTAGGAAAGATCAAGCACCGGCAATACGCTCTAGGGTAAAACCACGGCTCATAAATATATAAAAGCTAAAAATGTAAAACTAATTAATTGTTGGGGTTTAACGACGCACCAACTGCCAGGGTCATACGGCGTCGCCAACTCTCACCCTGTTGGAAGGGATTTTGGGGATCAGATCGACTTATTCAGAGGCTCTGCCGGGACTTGAACCCGGACCGGTGGCTTAGAAGACAAGGGTGCTATCCACTAAGCCACCTCATCCCCAATGTAAAACTAAGAAAAAGTTGAAGTGACCATTTTATCTCGGAAAATATAGTAAGAGCCAATGGATCTCAATTTTCCTAGAATTATCTACAATTCATATTTTGGTCGATTTTAACACGCTCCCCGCTGGGGTCCCTGGCATGATGCGCCCCGGCGCGGGGGCGTTTTTCGCCCCCACCCTCCGTATCTCATTTCCCACGAAAGCTAAAGGAAAATTACGGGCGGCGTTCGAAAGCTCTTGACAAGACGAAGAGATTTTATACGAAGAATTTTTATGTCAGGTCAATATTGAGGTCAGCATAGGTCAAAGAAGGTTCCATAGGCTTACCACAGAGCAGTGTACGTTTCTCTCTCTAGATCTGCCCTCATGGGAGCTAGAGCAAATATTTATGCATCATTGGATTCCTCTCATCGTGGCAAATCGAATGATGCATAATATGACCTTGCTAGGTCAAATAGTGAAAATGAACTGACCTCGAACTAGGTCAGGGCCACATAGTGACCTGGTATGGTCATGTTGCATATCAATCGACTCCCCGTGACAATATAAGCACAATGCAAGCAAAATGGAAGCTTTATCTCAATTCAGTGAGAAGTTATTGGCAAAACAATCACTCTATACTCCCGTGACCTGACCTTTGAGAGGTCAGATGCTCAAAAACTCAACTTTATGGTCAAGATCGAGGTAAGAATAGACGTATGAGCATTTTCACCTTTATCTATCGAGTATTTACTGAAAACGAACCTATTCTAGTTTTCTCCATAGACTTATAATGGGGTGACCAAAAATTGACCCCAACTTAGGTCAACAATATCAAAATTCCGAGATAGCAGATTTGTAGACCCTAATGACCTTATCATATTGTGCAAGTTTCAAACTGATCAGTTCGCTGATGCTCCCTGGGCGCTGCTTCAAACTCGTGATTTTAGGTTTTGAGGTCGGGTCACTTGACCTTGAACAGCTCCTTGACCTGACATGACCTGAACCAAAAATTTCGTCAGATGTGTGAAATTGATCAGGGATAAGGTACTGTAATTTTCGCTGTCCTGCGTCTCTTCGTTTTTGCGTTATCTGGGGAAAACTAGGAGGGAGGTGGGGCGAATTTGCCCCCAGCGGGGCGCGTGTTAAAGGACTTACATCTAAAAAAACAAAAAATAATTATGCATGGTGACCTGGGAAAAATGCACGAGGCTATAATTAAATATGGTACGTCAGATCGGGGGAAGATTTTGCAGACGAATCGACGCGCAAGATAACGACACGGGAGAAATTAAATCAAAATCGATGCCATGAGGATACTATGCATGGGACATGGAAGCTGCATCTACATAATCTTATGCGATACAAAAAAAACTGATTCTGGCTGCGTAGCATTAATAACATTTTCAAAAAACTTAAACAGCACTTCAGCTTGACATGGTAAAATCGAGACAAAGATAGTTTTGCTGGCACTTCCATCCGATTTATAATGCCTAAAACCGGCTGACGGGAAAAACCCTTCAGCTAGAAAAAGTCCACCTCTGCTCGGCAGCTGTGATACGTGCGGAGAACCGGCGCATGCGCAGACCGATGTTTCCACCAATGAATGTACCGACACTCTGCCACCGTGTTAACACCTATTTGTGCTCGTTCTTAGTAATAATAGATGTTCTTTCCGGATTTGGGAAAAAACCCTATCTCAACAAACATGTTTCCATAAACCTCCAAAGCTAAGCAGAGTCAAGATCAGAAGTTTATATATGTATTGAAACTCACTAACACGAGTTTTTCGGGTAACTGCCTCCTTCTCAGAAACCTGTAATTGAGGTTTCGTTTGAGAAATAATGC
The DNA here is from genome assembly GCA_034440635.1 of Lepas anatifera. Lineage (NCBI taxonomy): Eukaryota > Metazoa > Arthropoda > Thecostraca > Lepadidae > Lepas > Lepas anatifera. The sequence goes on along the minus strand of JAOTON010000801.1, from coordinate 175,449 downwards.
TATAAGAACCAACAGTTCCGTGAACATGACTTCTATTCGAGAAGATTCAAGGGAATCACCGTGTCACGAACTCGCCACCGATTTCTCGTCATTATTGCACTTGTTTTGGGATAGTTAACCGAGATAGAGAAAGAGATACAGCGCGAGAAAAAGATTTATAACACAATGGTTCTCAATTACCATAATTCGCATAGGACGAACCAAATGCTTCAAAGGAATGTGATGAAGAAAAATAACAAGATGCTTGAGTCTATTGGCCCTTTGTTAACGCAATGCGGTATTTATTGCTGAGTAAATTGATGCAACCTGGAACAGCAGTAAACCAACCATAAGTGCTTGCTGTTAAACGCCAGAGACGCAGCAGTCGCCATTTCTGTGCGATTTAGAAGACAGACCCAGATAAAAATAACACATTCATATTCAATGTGATCATGCAAACAGCAACGATGCAAAACATGTCAAACACCGCTTTAAAAGACAAACAACTTTTTCAGGAATATCCTACCAACCCTGTTGAGCCCTGCGAGCGACTGACCACACATACTTAGCGAACAGCACCACTGACGTAGGCCCTCCTGCTCATCGCATCCCAGAGGCTAATGGATAGCGCGACTTCAAAGCCTATCTCAACTGAGCTAACCATTGCAAATCACAGTTTAGCAGACACGATCGCTGGCGGTGGAAGTCAGCGCACCTTCGTGCCGCCTCCCGAGGAGAGTGGCAGCCTCCGTAAGGGCAGTTAGCCCCCTCCCAGCAGACGCAGCGTACCTAGTTAGAATCGCCGCGTCCACGTCAGACGAAGCGTACCTAGTCAGAGTCACTGCGTCCACATCAGACGAAGCGTACCTAGTCAGAGTCACTGCGTCCACGTCAGTCACAGCTACCTAGTCGGAGTCACTGCGTCCACGTCAGACGTAGCGCACCTAGTCCGAGTCACTGCGTCCACGTCAGACGAAGCGTACCTACAGAGCGCAGGCAGCAGCTGTAGCCTGGAAGAACGCGGCGCCGAATGTAGCTAGTGTGGCGGGCAGAAGCGGCCATTAGTCGGCGTCCAGATCCGCCAGCGGGTACGAGTCCGACTCCAGACTTTCAATCTGAGGGTCGTGGTACGGCACTCTGAAACTGGACGGCCCACAGCCCGTCGCTTCCTCAGAACAGGAAGCTTACATATTCGACATCGTGCATGTATGTTTTGGGGATGTGTGCAACATGCTAAATGCGAAATGGATGACCTATAACACTGTATCGCAAATGGTCCAACTATTATTTTCAAAATTTCCGGGTTACGCATGTGAAGGTAAATAACTCGCACGATCATAGTATTGATGGTTGAGATTGTGGCAGACGACAGAAAAAATAGAAAACGAAATATCAAAACGCGTTTAGTTATATACAAGGCTACCTCCATCTTAGGTAAGTATAACTAAATCTGCACGGTGGATGTAGTTTACGATACAAAAATAGCTATGGCGGATACATCTTAGTTGGATGTAATTAAACATTTTGTTGTCCTGTGATTTATTTGTGTATTTTTTGCCATAATTCGATCAGCCTGTACATTGACCACGCAATCTTTAAGGTAAAATGATCATCTGCAAATTGATGCAACAGCAAACAAGGGCTATGTAAATATCCAGAGCGTGTCAAAACAAGCTGTTTCCCAGTTCAAAATCGACCGTGTTGACGTTAGAGTACCCGCCAACCGTTCAGTTGGGGCGGGAGACCGGTGAAGAGCGGAGATGTGTTACCAGCCCCCTAGTATGTACCGAAGAGTAGCACCGGCGCCTTGTCAGTCGCAATGGACACGATGGGTAAGAAGCTGTGAGGCGTGGTGCTAGCCAAAATAGGCACTCAAGATTGTGGCTGTACTTCTGTTGGTTTATTTGTTTATTATGGTTCATGAGTAACAGGTTGCTGTTTCATTGTTTGTAACAGTTCGCTGAAATTACTGTATTAGGGCTAATATCGTCCTAACAGAAGGGAAATATTCAGTTCGAAAATATGATAATGGAAACTGCATGAAAATAGGAAGGATGCACCCAGGCAGACATAATTTAACTCTAGCAGGAATACAAATATGAATTGAAATATTCTAAATTATCACTAGTTTTCCCAAATAACCAGAAACTAATAATAAAGAAAACATATCATTCTAAAAACATAATGCACTTATTCAGAAATGTCGGTATGTTCTGCTGTCAAGTATGAATAGACCAGACGTAACATACGTGCAATTGAGCCTTCTCAAACACAGCACCTTCTTCCGCCTCTCTGAAGGTAACTCGTCCTCATCAGCAGTGTCCCCGCCCTGTGAGCCCTACCTTGACCAGACCGTTAGCTAAGGTGAATGCTATGACGGCAGCGGCAGCCACCGCAGCCGCCATCAGCTGATTACGCCGCTTGTGCGGAAACTCGGCGTCCTCCTCCGAGGTGGCAGCACCGGCGGCGGCGTCACTGCCGCCAGTCGGCGCCTGCCACCGCTGCTCGGACCGGTAGCCTGCCGTGACAGGAGTCCAGAGGTCACACCCCGCACACGACAGCAATATTCACCGTGAGATGTGAGCTGTAGCACTGGCTTCAGACCCGAGCGGGACCAGTATCTGCACACCACTTTTGATTCCAGCAGATCCCAATCCGACCACCACTGCATTTTACCAGGCTTGCGAGGCTGTTCAGCCGCGGCATACGAATACCCTCGTCAGCATGTATGACCTAAACTGTAACCCCAAACATCAAACATAAAAACTACATGAATACACAGCGCCAATTCAATCCCCCCGCCCCACCTCCGGGACCGGATTTGGAACAGAGCACATGATCACACAGGAGGCGGTGTCACTCATTGCCGAGGAGTAGGAGCCGCCACTGACCGTCATAGAGACGCGGGAAGTAGCGCTGCAGCACCCTGGCCACGTGGCGGGTGAGGTTGGCGTGCGCCTGCACCAGCGTCTGGAGTCGGCGGCTGGGAAGCGGCGCCCGCACCAGCGGAGCGAGCAGACCGAACACGCGCGCATCCAGCGAGCTGGGACTGCCTCCGCCCAGCAGCCAGTCCCCCTCACCCAGCTGCTGCGAGAGCGACGTCAGGCACTCGTCCGCCCGACGGTACACCTGCCGGGGGAGGAGGGAGGGGGGGTGAGTACGCCTGTCCATATGGTTCCATCACCCAAACTGTCCCCCGCTGTAAACATCCGTCTCGAAGCCCCTCCGTCCTTTAACAGCATACACACAGACTGCAGTCTCCACAGCTATTTGATACCGTTCAGTCAATGGTACGCACCAGCCGTCGGCTCTGCCGGTAGGAACAATGTCTAACATGTCGGAGGTTCCCAGCCTGGCGGGGCCAGAGGCACTCACATACTCCTCGATGGCGGCGGGCGGGGCGTCGAAGTCACACACAGCTGCCAGCTGCCTGGCCGCCTGCTGCTCCCACCGGGACGGGTAGTAGAGACCCAGCGGGAAGCGCAGACGCGAGCCGTAGCAGCGCCGGGTCACCTCGGCGCTGTTCTGGGCGTCCACCCACCTGTCGCCGGTGCACAGCTGAGGTGACAGCTTCGGAACATGGCGAGGATCGTAACGCAGCGCCGCTGCTCGGCTCCCACACAACGTAGCAGCTATTCTCTGCGGAACTGATTGCAATTACACCATTCTAGCTGGCGTTTTCGGACAGAGCGACAACCGAAAATGGTACCAATAAGCTGGCAAGAGCTCAACGTCCTCATGTAGCACATTCCACTTTGCAGGTGCATATTGAGTGCGTTTGAAATAAAGATAATGGGAAACACACAGGATGTGTGCGATATTTTGATTTGTTCACTTGGTTCCGTGTTCCTATAAAACTGAGCATTTGTGAGAGAAGTTCTGTCCGAGACCCGATCAGCATCAGAATCGGCGTACTTCTGGGTGAAAACCCACAGTCAGAAAAGCTCATTTTCGGCCACCCATTATGGGTGTGGGTCAGTCAGTGCACAATTGACCGATTATCAGCTACGTCAGATAACATTTGCATCAGTGACCGATCATCTTTTGACATTTCGTTATCGTATTGCCAATTAACTTATCGAGAGCTGAACCAAGCAAAAAAAGGGCAACAGGATATGACGGCGTCTCAGATTCTGATTGCATTTGACGGAACTTTTCGACGAAATTTGAGACTTGGATGTTCTAGCTTAATCATATCTCTACTCGAAACAGTTTTCAATATAAATTCATATTTGATGATTTCATTAGTATGAATCCATAGAAGTAAAGAAAATTCCCGTTTCGGTTTTTCTAGGAGTCGTAAAGATTACATTTTAGCCAAATCTAATTGACCTAGGCCAATCTGGCCAACGACCTTCGTGCTTACCTGGTAAGCCGAGGCCATAAAACAGGTCAAATCTGAGCCACGCTTTGGGCATCTGGAAATTCCAAGATTATGCGGAAAAGCTCGCGAGGTCACTAAAAGCGGAGAAGGAGCATGCAGGACAGCTCCGATGAAATGCTACCGCATATATTTCAGGGTTAAGGTCATTCAATGCCATTGACTTATGACGCTAAATCACGATATATTCCTCGTGTTGTGCACTATAACTGGCACTTAAGCACCTAGTGACCTAAAATAAAATTGACCTTGATACGTGGACCTTTGAAGTTGAAATTTGACTTTGAAATTAGGCTCAGGTAGCCTTCATTATGACGTCATAGCAAAATATATACCATACTGAGTGACGTCATTAGGCCGGAAGCACTGAGGTCAATGACCTTCAAAATTACGGTTTGAACCTGAACTCTGACATTGGAACTTAAAATTGTTCTTCATGTGAGGTAAATTTGACATATTACACCCATCATATGGCCCTGTGACATCACTCTCGGTCTACAATGGAGGCGAGCTAGCTGGCGCGACTGCGCGATGGTAGCTGTCTAAATATATGCGCCTGGCGTTGTAAGCCTTTGTGTAAAAAACTAGCCAATTTGCACATTGCTTTGACCAGTCTACGCGGTCGAGAACCCTAAACAAAATTGCACGGTCTTTTTTCGGCTCCGAATGGCTTTCTAGCCACCTTGGAAAAATAGGTGGGGGATACTTTACGATCACCTTTCTACTGCGTGAGTCAACGAATGCAAACAACCCCCTCCATATATCATCTAGAGACCTGGATGTATGCATATGCAATGCATATAAATTTATACCACAGATTCATGATATTCAGAACAAATGAATGATTGCATATCACAACAGTGGCCGGGAAAAGACAACACTTGCGCTTTGAACCACCCAATAATCTGACGATGAATCGATAATGTCACGACCATGTTAAAAGGAATGGCGAAAATCAAGTTATTTTTCTTGAAAAAAACGAAAAAGATGAGCTCTTTTAAATTCAAATAAAACCAGGGGTTAGGCATGTATTTCATTGTTCGAATTTCATTGTTCGAATTTCAGCTCCCATTTCCTAGTTATACTTCCACAAGCCTCTTATGCCTTGCCACTGACAAAACACGCACTAACACTTTTCCTTACGTCTAAAAACGAAAACCAAACAAACGGCAAACCTAAGGACATAAGTAGCTTTCTCACAGTGCCAGCTTCCCGTTGGTGCGCCGTTTTGTATCCTTTGATACGTAAATGTTTATGTAGGATCCGTTTTCCAAGAACCTTTTTACGCTTTCGACAGGTTTCTGGTTCATACTTCCATATAAATATCTAGCTGAACATTTCAGAACATTCTGGCACAATAAAAAATATATTCCCAAGAATCAAGAGCGTTTTTTAAACCGACATAAGGGGCTTGTCTACCGCTGATGAAATTTTGTTACATCACAATTCATTTGGAAGCTAGGCGCCTTTTGCATCGAAACAAATGCGCTTTCAGGCAAAATTTTCACCTCTATTGGCTTGATTTTTGTCTTCTGTTTTCCAAAACAAGTTTTATTTTAACAATGAAAAATTAAATCTAAAATAAAATATTCAGACAACTTTCAGTACAATGAGCACATACGCGTTGTTTTAGCTAAAAAAAACTGGCCTTCAGATTTGTACACCAAGTGCCACCAAATGCAACCTGAGTTTGAACCGATGTCATATGATTTGGATTATTCGGAAGAAAGAAAAAGTGTTGCCGAAAGCTAAATAACATCAAATTGCCTCAGATACAGAACACGGTGACCTGCAATTATCTCTCAATTTACCATGACATTGGAATATTTCACTAGCTCAGTGAAGAATTTTAAGCTGTCTTTCCCGCCACACCTGACCGAGTAGGAGACTAACAGCGGGGCACTGGAGCCTCTGCGTCTGCTCTGCTAACACGGTGGTCAGCGGGAGGGAGGAGGCCGGCCTCACCAGCACATCCAGACGGCGGGCAGGGAGCCGGTCCTGCAGCAGATGCGTGAAGGCCAGCGAGTCGGCACACTGCCGCGCCGACAGGCCGTAGTCGGGGTTGTAGTTCTGCCGGGCACACCACAACTGTCGGCTAACTGCATAGTCAAAAACAGCCCCGACCGCACAACCTCACTGTGTTTTCGAGAACAGTAGAAACTAGCCACGTCATATGCCCATAGTAAATATAATGTCAGCTGCCCTTTAGTATCACCCTTTAGTAGACATTGCGTTGGTCAGGCCATACCTTACTATGGAGATCCAGTGGTGGAGAAATCCAATTTCTGTACAAAAAATGACCGACACTAATTGCCATCACACTAGCACCAAGAAGCTCCCTACTGAAATCGCTATGCAGCAAGGCAGGATCCCAGTCTGGGTCAAGACGAGCTATTGAGAGCTCTCAGAGGATAGGAACAGACGATGGCGGCCAAACACTGTGTGAAGGAAGGGGTGAAGGAGCTGATAACATCAGTACTATAGTGGAGCACGCCGCAAAGGCCGGAAAAATCCGTCAAACTTCCGTCGATAGTGCCAAAGAGAATTTACCGACAGGCTGGAGTTTCTACTCACAACACCGCCAAGACCCAAGGATGGTGCACAGCTGACCTGCTTACTTTCTGGGAGAATAAAGTGAAGTCCATCAAAAGACCTGAGCTCTATGCCCTAGAAAATATCTAAGCCTTCATCCAGAGAGAACACTATAAAATGGAACTTTCCGGCACTTAAACTGCTGCGCATGAAAATATTTAATGTGAGGTGTTCAACCAAATATGTAAATGCACAAGATAAAGTTGACGATATATTGAGAAATAATCCTTAGTTTTAACTTTGTTTTCCTGTGATAAGCATTTGCTAAAAGGAAATCAATATTGAAACACTAATTTAAACATGCGACAACTTTTACAAGAAACATGAGATATTGTCTTCGCTTTCAGTATGGCACTTTGACACCCAAAATAATAACATGCATGAGAGCGGAACCTACAGTTATTCAAGAAGCAAAGAAAAATAGATAGCAATAGTTGCCACAGAAGCGTAACATAAATATTTTAGAATTGCAATTGTCAGGAAAATACAAAACAAATCATTTACTATAAAACCACTTCTTTGTATGGTTGCACAACCACTGAAGCTTACCTTCTTTCTCAAGTAGATCATTATGTCATCGAAAGATGTGAGCGTGGTACTACCTTCTTGAAACAATGGAAAGTTCCGGCTTGGAGAACGAAGTGGGTTGTTAGCTTCAGTAATTTGCACCTCAGCTCCACACATTTTAAACAGGGCCTGTCAACAATGTTGTCAGAGGTCAGCAAACGCATATGGAGCATGTTTACCGAGTCACACGTTCAACACTCAATAAATCATAAATTGATTCAGGCAACTGATTTAAGGAACTCACCTCATCAATAATAAACAATGCATTTCTCTTATCATCGTCTCCGTTGAAATAAAAATTTAAGACGAAAATTTACAGAAATTCACATAGTGCCCCAGAGCAGGGGAAAATAATACTTGGGCAAGGAGCGAAGTCTTACGCATTGGGCTTTCAGACAATGATCAATTTTCCGCCGTGTGCCAAACTAGGAAATTTACGCAGCGTAAGAAACCCGTGGAATACGCATTTTCGTAAATATCAAGTAAATACACTTTGGTTATCATGTTTTATTTTTCCTTGACAAATCTGTAATACTTTCCACAAAACCATTCCCGAATCAAATAACATTTTCATCAATTCTTAACACTGTTGGAAGTTACCCACGATTTCAAAGTAGTCTCATCGTACGTTACGGACTTTTGCATACTTCGGTACCAAAAGTCTAGGGGAAACGTAGAGGACTTCGACTGGTTCGCCCTGAATATCTTGATCACAATTCCGCCGCTCTGCTCTGCCTGTATCTTTACGTTATGTATTCTGGGGTGGAAAACTCACGCATATGACCGGAGGTTCCGAATTTTACGCCGTGGTTTCTCGGCGCAAATCAACTTTTATTTTCCCCTGCCCCCAGAGCCCAAATACCTTACCAGTGCCTGAAGACAGGTGCTGTCCACTGAGGGCAGGCCCCAGTCTCCGCTCCAGACTTCCAGGTTCATGGCAGTCAATGTGCCCTCTCTAAATCAGCTCAAACTGCTGCCAGACAGGGATTACATGTCATTAAACTGAATAACAGCATTGGAATTACCGGAATTTAAAACTGGACTGAAAAATACAGTGCTTTAAAACACTTCTCTAAAAGAGTGTCCCAATCTTTAAATGAGATTTGAACTGAGATAGTTTTGTACAGCTCGACAAGAAACCACTATTGGCATACTCATTTTCAACCAGTTTACCATAAAATTGACACACGCCTTACAGTTCGAAATAAACGGCCCAACAGCCCAAGTTCGAACCATTCCTGGATCCCTTTAAATCTGACAGGGCATGCCATGTGATAAATGTTAACAAATGTAATGGCTTTCGCAACGTGACATGCTCCAAGCAGACAGCTCAGCTTAACTTCAAAATTACACACAATATTTAGGTCAATCCAGGGTGGTAGGCACCTAAGCAAAGAGGCAATACTTATATTTTGAGCAATTGAAGGAGGAGACAAATGTCGTTTTCTGATTTTTAGACATACTTTGTCAATGTAGGTTGCAAGGCTTCATTGAGAATCCTACTTAGTAATGCAGCCATAATCGATATAATCGATCAATTGAGCACATGATATGTTATCGCACTTTCAAAATGGGTAATGTCTTAGCTTCCTTTAGACATCTTACCATATGGGCTTGTAATGATACAGCCTGATGCCAAACTCAGGTAGTAGCAAGGGTAGTAAGTGTATGTGAAGGATTATGAGCGGAGTAGGGGGGAGGGGGTAGTGGTTTATCTGCCTTTGCACATGTTGTCATTTATACTTACAATGGTTCAGGCACAATGCTTAGGTAGTGGGTGTAGGATTAAGTGTAGGAAGTAGTCAGCAGCAAGAGTAGGTAATGGTTAAACTTGTTTGAGCTACATTAATTATGTAGTCCCTGTAATCCAATCTAAGCAAAAATGACACATTTTGTAGAAACCTGGTCAGGGTTAGAAGAAATATGCAAAGCCCTTGCACATCCTTTGGGGAATATTCTGATTTTGGGAACCTTGTTCAGAACTTTTCAAGAGAGGAATATGGGGACAGGCACAGATGCTTGGGTCAAAATAAAATATCTAATGGAGCTAACTCTGCTACAAGAAGTTCTGCTGGGGCTCTTTATACATATGAGGGAGGACAGACATCTTATTAAAGTGAAAACACACCAACTTATAGTTCCTGAAATTGAGCAAGAGTGACTTCTGGGAGTGACTTAACAAACTGAAATAAATAAATAAAACAAAAATACATACTTTAACCCAGACACAATAGCAGTTTTACTACCAAGGCCCACAATATACTCTACTATGTCATACATAAGCTAGACAGAATATGGCAACAGTGAATGGACCATTGCAAAAAGCAAATTAACTCTCATTTATTCCATCTGAATAAAAAATTTACATAAGCTCATGAAACTACTTCACTATATTAATTCCTTTTTGAAGTGGAATGACTGATATCTAATAAAAAAATTGTTTTGAATCAAAACTCCACAAAAATATGATGGTGTTATCCCTTGTTATTTATACACACAAACCCCACAATTCCTGTACTACAGAATGGTCTGGACCAAGTAAAAAAAAACATACAGAACACCCAGATGCATTAGACAATTGGTGTATTCCCACCTTCTGTAACAGACCAATGCTGCTCATGTACCAGGGATGATTTGAAGTCTGCCCATTGACAGATTTTCTGCCCCAAATGAAGCAGGATGTGAGCTACCCCAAACACAGTCTGCAAAGTATGGCAGCAGGCCAGACGAGTCGCACCAACCATCTAAAATTCTCGCACCACCATCCTCCAAAAATTTGCACCAATCTGCCACATACCAGGGAAAAAATGCACCCATTCCTACCCCTACAATGCAATGCTACCTCAATCATTAGTCAGTTAGTTAAGGGCTTTTTATAAGGCCCCTCCTGTGTGTTAATAGCCATTCAATCATTATTTGTTTATTTTAAGTGTCACTAACCTCACAAATTCGCACCAGGTTGATACAATTGCACCACTCGGTCCTGTCTCAAAGGGCACTCGCACCGACGAGATCTTGTCAAAAATGCCATACTTTGCACACTGGCCCCAAACCACCTCATTGAGCTGCCAATCACATTTTTCTGACTGGATTGCATGCTTATTTGGTAGCATTTGTGAAGTTTGATGAAGTTCTATCTCCCAAATGAACAACAAACATTTTACTTCGGTTTCAAACCCTACCTTAAGTTTCCATGTCTGCTCATGCCCTAATCTTCCTAAGTTGAAGTACCACACAGGTTTATCATCATTACTGCCTGTATAACTACAGGGTATATTTTTACAATATGCCCCTTCCTCTAAGCAACACACTGGTGAGAGATGATATTCATTAAACCAATAAGGGGAGAATTTCAAATAATCACCCAGGGGAGGATGAGATTTGCTGCAAGGTGCAAGGCAATACAAGCACTAGGAAAATTCATCATCATCATCATCAAAATGACAGGCAATACAAATACCAGGGAAATATGTAAAAATACAAGGGACAAAATTCCATACAAATTGAAAAACTGAAGAAGCAGCAATGTAATTATATAAAGAGTAAAACGTATATCCCATGAGGGCAAAGATGCAAGTAATACGTGAAAGATGACAGTTTGTGAAGACACTAGGAGTGGAAAGCATAGAGAGACATACCCACGATACCGCGGCAGCAGCCGTCACAGATAAAATGTAAAATAAATTAGAACCGATAATATTATTGATGAATGCAAATCAATAGAGACTGAGACACTGATGAATGAGAGGAGAGAAGAGGCGGAGACGGCTGAGACCAGACCCCGTTCAAGTTGTTTGGCAGCATTACGTCATCATGGCTGGAAAGGCACAACAGTTACTATGCAGGGCATTAGAGAAATTGCACTTTTTCGAAGCTCTAAACAACCTATTTTAGAACTGTATCAACAAAACTTATATGGTTGAACAGAAAGCTAAAAGATTTTTATTTGTAAAACCATCATACGTTTTGCAAAAACTCCAGTGAAGAATATTATTTTTACAAATTTTCCAGAGCGTGTCAAAATAAGGACAGGTTCAGCACTAACAGCTGTTTGCAGTAAGACTAATATCGATTTTGATTGGCTGTTGATTTCTGACCTTTGATTGGCTGTTGGTGGTACCTGCAGCAGAAGACAATAAACATCGGTGATCTCTTGAGCAAAGGTAAACTTATTTCTCTCGGCTATTAAGTAGGCCTGAATTGATCAAATAAATGCATGCCTTTTTCAACAAATTCTTTGAAGTGTTATGATTTTTTCATTAGATTTACGTAACATACGCTGCTCGCCGTTGAGATCAAGGTTACTGTCAAATGGGTGAAACAAGTTGATTTCGATTCATACTAGATTGCTGCCAAGTCCGCCCAAACTTGGTATCTTCCAGCTGATCCTTCCAAAAACTTAGTAGAATCTCCTAGAACTTAGTAGGAAAGGGCGGTGACGTCATCATGGGAGGACTATATTTAGTAGGAAACTTGATTGTACCCGTAGTTAAAGTACCCTGGGCTGAGACCGGAGACACTTATTTCGTCTCTTACTCGTCGTTTTGAGTTTTCCCAGAAGTGTTTGTTTTCGTCAAATATTAGAGTGTATAAAAGGGGGAAGTATAAAAACGTCTACACACAAATCGTCTACAACTTAATTCCTCTACATAAAATTCGTCTACGGCACAAAGCGTCTACACTTAAAAACGTCTACAACTAAAATCGTCTACAGAATATTCCCTCTACAGATCAAAAAGTCTACAAAATGCCCTGATAGGGAAGACTAAATTCGTCTACAAACAAAACGTCTACACATTAAAACGTCTACAACTAGGGTATAAAAACACCCACTGATCAAAAGGTCGACAGATTGAAAGCACTTTAGATGAACCATCCACATGGTACTGCGATGATCACTTCACCCATAGGTATTGGAATTTGGCGCCAAATGACAACGGGGTAGCAAATTTCGTTGGAGCGCACTTTGGAATAAAGGTGGGCGGGGAGTGGCAAAATCAGGAAGAAAAAAACTTTATTTTGCCCGACGAATTTGGAAAACGGAATGCAAAACGGGGCGGCCTCGAGTGCTTGGCCTGTGATTTCTGTCCTGAGAGAGAGGAGGTACTGTATGTGGTTCCAAACGTGATCGGAAAATCCAAGCTGCCAAGGTATAAAGGATATGTATATATATTTCGTGTATGTGAGGTGGGGTCTTCACAACTTTTGTCATGAGGGAAATTCGCACCAAGGCGTTCTGAAAAGGTGAGTAGCAAAGTAAATACACAAATGTACTCTGTGACAGACTGAGCCTTTTTACTTTGATGTAAGGTTCAGTGCCAAAATAACTCTCCAATGTCTAATTTGACATGAGCTGAGCATTTTCCATCTGGACATGCTCCTTATTCCATCTGCAGAATGTGACAGATTTATCAACGTGATTTATTTATGTTTGGGGCTGCTAAAATCCTGCCTGAATGGGCAGGGTTACAGGGTTAATTTGGTTACATTGTTTTCAATCATTTTGATGCAGTGTAGTGTGGACAATGCTTTTGAACCCATCACAGTGGCACCAGTGTGCAAAGTATGGCATTTTCGACGAGATCTTGTGGATGTGAGTGCTCTTGGAGACTGGAGTGAGCGGTGCAAATTTGATCAGCCTGGTGCGAATTTGCGAGACTGGTGTGAGGAAGGTGACATTTAAACCAAACAAATAATGTCTGAATGGTTATTAAGACAGAGGAGGGGGCCTTTTAAAAAGTCCTAAACTAAGTATCTAATAATAGAGGCAGCAGTGCATTTTGTGGATAGGAATGGGTGCATTTTTCTCCCTGGTATGTGGCAGATTGGTGTGAATTGTTGGAGGCTGGTGCTGCGAGAATTTTAGATGGCTGGTGTGACTCGTCTGACCTGTTGCCATACTTTCCAGACTGTCAGTAGTGGATCCAGTGGAGTGGGGGAAAAAGGCATTTGCCCGCCCCTTCAACGGAAAAGTTTGGGGCAAAACTATGCTTTGCTCCCCAAAGCTCCTTTTCCCAGACTCCTTTTTAGTTTTTAAGCAAGGTTTTGGTACTTAAACTCTCAATTTCAAAGAGAACCAGTTAATTTCAGTGTACATACTGGGGCTGGGATAGGAAAAAAGTATCTCAAGCCAATATTTTACCCCATGACGTTTTTTTTGTTTTTTTCGCCGTCACAGGTGACTCGGAGGTCCAGGATTTTCACGTCAAATACCCCAGTGTCATATTTTAGCCCCACCGTTCACTGCATGACTTTTTTATTGCTTTTCGACTGGTTTGCCCCTCCCAAACTGACCAGCTAGATCTGCCATTGGTGGGCAGATTTGCTCCTACATCACAGGGTATTGGTGAAGCAGATGCCACAGGAACATGCCAGATGGTCACCTTGGGAAATGTTTTCAAAACATCTCCGGATTCACATTGGGAAATGTTTTCAAAATATCCCCACATCCTGCAAAAAAATCCCTAGAGCCGAAACAGACGGAAGGAGAGTTTGAGCAGTGTAAAGTGGTTCCCAGAGGCGCACTCAGATTATAGAAAGAGGGGTGATATCCCCAGACTAGGAAATAGGAACCAAGGGCATACTCAACTGACCTGACCTGACCTGACCTGACCTAAACTAACCTAACCTAACCCCAAACCTAAACTTACACCTAACCTCTGTGCAAAAACTCCCCCTTTCTAGCTGTCTGAGCACGACACTGATCACGTGGGCGCGTCCTGTGGGTGGGATCACGCATGATAACATCGGGATTTTCTTCAGAATATGGGGATATTTTGACAACATTTCCCAAGGTGACAATCTGGCATGTTGCTGTGACATCTGCTTCACCATTACCCATCACAGTACTGTAGGTAGCCTCTCCCCGGGAACTGGTCCTAGTGATTTTACAGGCTGATGGCCCACTGTTGTGCTGCTGAAAAATAGCAGCACCACAGTGGCAGCTTACTGTATTGTGGTTGGTAGATAAGTATTATGTATATTTTTGGGTAGCACATTATAGAGCCGGTAGGCTCTGATGTTTCTTTTCTCGAGGAGAGATCAGAGGGCCTGCTGACAGAATTGTGCTGACAGGCAGAACAGGGCTTGCTCGTCTTATCAGCGGGGGAAACTGTGGTGAGCATTCCCAAGAATGGCTACTTTCCCAACAATGGGACATTGACCCATATTTGGAAATGCTTGTTCCATAAATGGAAACGCACGTTCTCAAGGATGGGAACGCCCGGAACGATGTGTTCAGAAAAAAGCAACAGGAGTTTAGAAAAGATAAGGGGAGTCTTTCTACCTGGTCACTTTCAAGTCTTCTTAAAATTTAAGGGGTTCTTCTTTGACTTAGAAAATCTGTCTTTGAGCGCTCCCTCAAATATTCTTCTAAACTGTGATCCAGTCCAAACGGTAAACGACGATTTAAAGACTGCTCTGAAACTATACAACCAGACAGATATGATTTTTTGGGATAATTTTTGGGGAAAGTTAATGAGAAATAATAGGGTAAAAACTAAAGTTATGAAATTGTAGACTGCAAAAATATTTTTATTGGCATCATACAGTTGCTGCCCACCATTTGCCCGACTAGTGAGGAAATAGAGGAAAACCGTGCCTTTTGTATGTTCAGGAAGTAAGTAGAGCCTAGAAGTGGTATTTTCGTATTTCTTAAGCTGTTTTATATTGATTTGTATGAGGAAAGTTCTTTAGTTCTTTCAGTTTTTGTCCCCCAGATTGTTCGAATTATTCCGTAGAGTTTTGATAGGATTTTGCGCCCACCTGATGGTGTTGCCTGGGGTCAAGCTTCCCCTCAAGACATCAGAGTGCATGTAGTAAAAACATACGCTGAGACTGATCGAAGGCAATGGTGGGAGAGACTAGAGACTCTAGCCCTTTGATGTGGGAATTGGCGACTCTGCGATAGTATTTGGCACCCCCCGCTCGGATGACGCCCCCTTTCGACGTTCCCCTCCCCTGGGAAAACTTGGATTCGCCTATGCCCCCTTCCACCCCTTTGAGCCTGCTTCTTGCAGGGACAGGCCTTTGTTCCTTGGGCCGCCATCATAGGCGGATCCAGGATTGCCGATCGCGGGGGGAGCACCTTCCTGCGGGGGTGCCATCCGGACCGGGGAGCGCCATTTTTTCCCGGAGAAACTTATCAGGTGGGCGCAAAATCCTATCGGTAGGCGCCGATTCTCGCATCCTGGGAGGGGGGGTGTTGGGAAGTGACATTTCAGGGGGCGCCGAGGATGAGGGTCGATATTTGGGCACGTGCCCCCTTGCTCCCCCCTCTTGGATCCGCCTATGACTGCCATTCATATTTAGTCAGGGAAACTGACATGTTAAAATAATTAGGTAGATATACACCTTTATTCGTTTCAAGTTGTCTGAAATCCCAGTTTGAATCTACGATGAAAAATGCGTTTCCAATTATGGAACAAGCGTTTCCAAATTTGGGTCATTGTTCCCATTTTTGGGAACGTAGCCATTCTTGGGAACGCTGACCACAGTTTCCCCCACTGTTATGTCATTTTGGGTGTTATTTGCAGAAAGTGATAATTTTGTGTTTGTGTAAATCAATCCATTAGCATATATTGGCAGTAAAGCAATAAAGCCATCCATAAAGCAGACACTCTTGCAGTCTTAGAATCTCCTCTTGGGTCTGGAGCCCTCCAATCTGCCATGTTTATTTAACCTTGATAGATGGTGGGTAGCCTACAGGCCTTTCTGCTCCCCTAACCTGTTTTAATATAACTTATCTTTTTAACTCACCTTGTAGATTTTCTCACTAATCCGGTCTTCTGGAGGGGGTGTGTTCGGGAGAGGAAAAGAAACCTGTGTCGAATAGAGAAACACCAGCCCCTCGGAGCAATGGCAGAATGAAATTATCAGCACTAAAGGATGGGAAATAAAGGTTGAGAATGGTGGGTATGTGTAAATGTTGAAGCATATAGCTTGAACTATTGTTACTTATATGGCTCTTTGCTACCAAATAGAAGTCATCAATTTCCTATGATTGACAACTTGGAAGAAAACAGCATGAAATGAGACCTGTAAAGTAGCCAAGATAATCATGAAAGTGAGAGAAGGGGCGCAGCCAAAGTTTTGGCATGGGGGGACACCACCTTTGAGGGGCGCCCAGGAGAAAAAGGGTACTTCTTAGTGTAACTTTAAAAAACTTACTATATCTTAGTTTATATAAACTTTTGGGTACCTTTGGTCCAAGAACAATGCAAATCAGGCATTGGCTGAGAAGGAAAGTTCGATTAAGACCGGAAAAAGTATCACTGAATTCATGAAAACAGCCAAAACATGACTATTTTGGATAGATTTAAGGACAAATTAGCCAACTCAGGCGAGTACTTAAAGGGAATGTGGCACCTTGGTCGGACCTGGAATTTAGTGTAATTATGGGAACTCTTAGCTGAAAATCATGGAGACATCCATGATTTCTCTGAAAAATGTACAATAAGCTCAATATTTTGATTTTTAAAATGCTCTTCTAGGGAAAGAAAGAAATATATGCGTGTGATTGATGTCATGATCTGGCAACGTCTAGCATATTAAATAGGCTTTAAGGGTTTTCATTGGCTGATACTCTCCGTGACGTCAGCATATGTCGCCACACAAACAGTTTACAACTGTGGCCTGCTGCTAAGGATACATGTGGGGTATATTTCAGGTAGTTTTTAGCTTTTCTCTACGGGAATTTTGAGTTTCAAGACAAATGATATATAGAGAACCCGGTTTTCCGGCATGCTTTACAACTTAGCTATCTCAGTTAAAATCACGTAGAGGTGCCACATTCCCTTTAACATCAGAGAAATCAGCGGAGCCTGAAATGTCTCGCTATGTGCAAGCTAAGACGTATTGGAGTCGAAGATTCATTTGTTATGCCCATTGGTTTTGTCGTGACGAGTGAGCCCTGGTTGAACGTGGATTAAGTTCCGCGGCTCCCACAATGGCTGTGGGAGGGGGAGTGGCATAGTGACATTGGACGAATACCTTTTTTGTTGCCGGAATAGTTTGGGAGATACCTTTTTAACTCGTTTATAAAGTTCCATATTTTCAAGGATCGGTCCCAGTTACAGTAAAGAAAAGGTAGACGAGCTGGTGGTTTGGTGTGGATGGTGTGACAGGCCTGAAAATTGTGAAAAACTAGTTCTTCTTTTAAATTAATTAGTAGAAATACTGGTTTAGGAGACCGTGCTCTGAGCTCAGGGGCACATGCCTTTTTAGCATCCCTCCCCAGAATCCACCAGTATAACTAGCACTTTATATAGTCAGGGGTGCGTAGGCATCACAATCCGTTTTAGCCACGGCTCATTTCTCGTTATCTCCATTTTACAAGGGAAAATAGAAAATTGCCCCCTTATCCCCCCTAGTTCTGTCCCCAGGCACAAGACTAGCTCAGTGACGCCCTACCCCCCGAGGTGATGGGAGTTAGCTTTGCGTTCTTATCCCCTGTTTAATTAAGACCAGCTCATGGGGCCCCTGATGTGGATCAGACCCCCAGAGTAGCTCATGCTTGACCCAGGGACTAGGCTAGCTCAGTGACCCCAGAGATGGGGGTCATCAGACTAGATCAATGGGCCCCAGATAGGCTCGTATGACCTTGAACCAGCTCAAGGAGCCCCCAGAACAATTGAAAGCGTCAGATTCCCTCAGGGGACCGATTTTCACTTACCGGATTCGTCTGGCAAGTAAAGATTGGAGCAACGGGGAGTGACGCGCCCGGGGCCCCAGTCAGCCATGGGAGGCACCTCGTCACATTGCCGCGGATGCGTCATTTCTAGCTCTCTGGCGGCTGCCGACTCTTCCGACCTCGGTCGGCTAGAGTCGGCGTCTGTCGTCGGTGACTCTGGTGATGAGGTCCGCGGTGATGGTGGCGGCTGCCTTCCGGGCCCTTTGTTACCTGTTCGGTAACCGTATTGGATCGGGTCAGCGCTGTCCTGCACCTCCCAGTACGTAGCTCCTGTTTGTTTTTGTTCTCTTGTTTTGTTGATTATTTTTAGTTCCTGTCATCTTTTTTGCCTTAGTTGTTGGTTCCACAGTTATTTGCCTTCTTCGGCATTTTATGGGTGTATGGCGCCCACTCGAGGCCTATCTCGAGCCCCGGCGACGAGGTTGACGGGATCCTGGGGGGTTGAGGTCCCTCTTGGGCGGATCAGTCCCGAGGGCTCCAACACGCCCCCTTTGGCCCAGATATCTCGATCTAACCGGGGGTAAGCCGTCCGTAGGCTGCCGCGGGCGGCATAGCTACGCGGCAGTGTCTACGGACACTGTCGCTCGGTCCAGCTGGGCAGGGGGATTATGTTTCGGGTGTGCGGCGCGGCGCCCTTCGCGGTGGGGACTGTGATAGTTCTTGCCGGGCGCGATGCGGGCCGGGGTTTTTGAAACCGTCGATTTGCGAGACTCCGGCCTGTTGCGCGCGCCTGGTGGGCCGCAGTCTCCGCTGCGTGAGGGCTGACGCGTTTTGCTTCGTCCCGACTCATGGCCCTTCCGGCCCACTGGGCTGATGGCGTCAAGGGAGTGGGCGCGTTCTGATCGGAGGGGTTGTGTGAGTATCTCTCGCCCGTCTGAGACGGGCGCACCTGCCCCCGTAGGCACTATACCAGCCCCCGGGCCCAGCTATTGACAGCTGGCAACCCGGGGGGCCAAAGGTAAATACTTTTCTCATGGCGTCCTCCTAAGCATCTACTTCTACCGGAAAGACCCTACGGACTCCGATCCCTGCTTCGAACTTGACCAACCCGACCACATTCTCTGAAACCACTGATGTGATGGACTCTACGGATGATAGACCCCCCGCGCTAACTAGACCACACCAGGCTCGCGCTTCAACCCCTGTGGGGGACAAGAACACTCCCAAAGTTCTGGTCCTCACTCTTGAGGAGGGTGACAAGGTTAACCCTTCCAGGTCTCTCAGGCCCTGGCAAAGCTTGGAACTGCAAACAACGTGTATCGGCACTCAGGCACAAAATTGGAAGTGACCATGTCATCGGAGGCAGAAACACGTGACCTATTGTCTACCAAAAACCTTTCCTATTTAGGTGAGGGAAAGGCAGTGATCTGTGTACCAGTCTCTGTCGCTCCTCATCCGACAAAGAACAGCGCTGTGGGCGTTGTTACTTGTCGGGAACTGGTAGACTCCACGGAGGAGGATGTTCTGATCGGTCTGGAGGAGCAGGGTGTAACGAAAGTGCGAAGAATGAGCAAGAGATTGAATGGCAAACTCGTGCCAACGAATACTTTCGTCTAAGGGTACCCCTCCCCCAGCATGATCTTAGTGTGCCCCCGAGCTTTGTCTTAGGAGCTCCCGGACACCAGTATCATGGGGCTCCGGAGTATTGGTCTCGGGTGCCCCCGAGTAATGATTTCAGGGGCCTCCGAGTGCTGATTTCGGAGGGACCCCGAATGTGTGGATGCAGTGGCGTAGCCAAGGTGGTTCATAGGGGTTCGTGGATCCCCTCCTCTGGGGCCAATCTTAACTGCTTAATCTTAACCAAAAATTCTCTGATCAGGGGGCCCAGGAGTCAGTCCTAGGGGCCCACAAGTTTTGTTCTCAGGGGGTGCCGAGTTGGCCTCAGGGTCCCCCGGAGTCGGTCTCAGAGCCCCCGCGAAGATCGATTTCACAGGGGGCCCCTGAGAGTCAGTCTCAGAAAACCCCAAGAGTCGGTCAAGGGGACCCCCGAGACTCGATATCAGAGGGGCCCCAGAGTCTGTCTAAGGGGCCTCCGAGTGTCAGTCTCAGGAGCCCCCCCAGACTATGTCTTAGGGGTCCCTCGAGATTTGTTCTCAGAGGACCCCGAGAGTCGTTCTCAGGGGGCCGCCGAGAGTCGATCTCAGGGGCTCCTCTCAAGTTATTATAAGGTACCCCATTACATTTGGTCCGAGAGGACCTCTCAGCGGGCCCCCGTGAGCTAATAAGGGGACCCGAGAATAAGTATCACGGGGGCCGCCAAGTGTTGGTTTCAGGGGACCCATAATATCACAGGCATCGCTCTCAGGAGTTTTTTCTTTCTTTCAGGTGGCCCCGAGATTTAATATGGAGGTCCGTAGGATAGTCTCGTTTGTTCCGCAGACTGCTGGTCCCAGGGGGCCCCGAGAGTTAATCTAGGGAGCCCTCGAGAGTTAGCCTCAGGTTGTCTCCCCTCTCCGAGTTTTGGTCTAAGGGGCCCCAAGAGTCAGTCTCGGGAGCGCCCAAAAGTCAGTCTCAGAGGGCGCCCGGGAGTCAGTCTCAGGGACATTCGAGAGCTTATCTTGTGGCTCTGAGATTAATTATCAGAGTTGCTCCCGAGTTTTGGTCTCACGGGCCCCGAGCTAGCCTTAGGCTCCTGAGGGCTAATCTGTGGCCTCCAAAAGTCAGTCTCGGTGCGCCAAAAATGTGTCATTGGTACTTCCACCCCCCCCGAGTGTTAGTCTCAGGGGCGCCCTAGAGTTAGTCTCAGAGGGCTGTCGAGAGTCATTCACACACCCCCCGCCCTCCCCTAGAGACAGCCTCAGGGGACCCCGAGAACTTATCTGGATAGCCCCGAGAGTCTCAGTAGCCCCCCTCCCTCCCGAGAGCAAATCTAGGGGATCGATAGTTAGTCTCGGAGGTGCTGCCGAGAACTAATCTCAGAAGCCCTGAGAGATTCTCAGGGGCCCTCAGTTTTGGACATGAGGCGCCGGGAGTCAGTCTCGGGGCCCATGAGACTTATCGGGAGAAAGGCCGAAAATTAGCGTTGTGAGTGCCGCCAAGTGTTAGTCTTAGACGGCCCCAGAGCTAGTCTCAGGCTCCCCAAGAATTAATCTCGGGAGCCCGAGTTATTTTCACGGGGACCTTTCAGTTCTGGCGTAAGGAAGGCGGGAGAGCTAACTCAGAGATTCGACAATTAGTCTCAGGAGTATTGGTCTACGTGACCTCCTCCCCCAGCACTCTTATGATGTGCCGAGGCCGCCCCCTCGGTGCTGATGGTGCCCCCCGCCCACGTGCCCTGATGGTGCCCCACTGTGCTCCGACTGCGCCCATAGCCTATCGTTTTCTTTGCTGTTTATTGCCCACCGGTGCCCTGTCATCTTTTTTTATTTTCCGTATCAGAGCCGAAAGGCCCTCCTTTGCTTTGCGTGGTCCTGTTCAAGCATGTTCATATGTAACCCCGCCGTACCTTCCTTCTCCTCAGCGTGGTGGTGGTGCCGATGGGACCTTCTATTGAGGTCAGCTCTAAATAGAGCTTCGCCTGTACTGAGTTGTGCTTTAACGGGCGTATCAACTGGGAATCGCCCGTGAGACGCTGCGAGAGACAACGTGACTGGTTAGCTGCGGCATGCTGCAGCATCATGCTGCGAGACCTACCACGTCCTCACTGCATCACCATCTACCAGGTAAATATATTTGGAGGCTAATTAAATTGAGCGTCCAAAAATAAAAATAACTTAACCAGCTGCATTGTTAGTTGTATTGCACTCTTAACCAACTGCATTGTTAGTTGTATTGCACTAGCAGGACGGACCGTGGCGAATGATAATATGTATACTTTTTACTGATTCCTGTGGTAAAAGCAGTGTCATGCTCTTTTCATCCCAACGGAAACACATTCAGTGTTACGGTAAATGAGATTATTCCAAATAGATGAAGACCGGGATCAGCCCCTGTCAAAAGTTTCACTTGCCTTGACGAGTCGCTCCCCGCCTGGGGTTTTTGCAGAAGAACTGTAAACGATTTGGCTTGCCTTTTATTCTGATATTTTTTGCAACTTGCGTAAAATTTTGGGTCTAGGTCACATGGGGGTTGTCTCAATATAGACATATATATATATATATATATATATATATATATATATATATATATATATATATATATATATATATATATATATATATATATACGAGTATATATCGTTCGTATATTCGAATCCATCCAAATATAATTGGGTTTTCAGGCATCGATTGACAATATGCACATACTCAAAGCACAACTAACGAGCACACAGGCAAGAAAGTAAGACACACGAGATACGCATACGTTGAGGTGACAAGAGACCGATAATTAATTATTGACAGCTGGTTGTTCTCTGACCACCTTTCTAAAGCTGGCTAGTGATGGTGCGTTTACGGTGGCAGGTGGCAACTCATTCCAGATATTTGCCCCCCGGTAATTAAACGACCGTTGTGATGCGGTAGGGCGAAGAGCCGGCAGCTGGATATATATATATATATATATATATATATATATATATATATATATATATATATCGTGTATTGTTGAAGAGCCATTTGACAGGTTAACGATAAAGTTACACACTGAAAAATTGGATATTAAATATATTAAAACAAATCAAACATA
The DNA here is from genome assembly GCA_034440635.1 of Lepas anatifera. Taxonomy (NCBI): domain Eukaryota; kingdom Metazoa; phylum Arthropoda; class Thecostraca; family Lepadidae; genus Lepas; species Lepas anatifera. Next base: position 152,617 of record JAOTON010000801.1, on the reverse strand, counting down.
CGGGCGCGTTTCGATACTTCTTCAGCGTATGTTTGAAGAGTAGAACTGTCTGTCGACGAATGCAGGTTTCTGGGAGCTCACGTGAGGCTAAACGTGAAGAATATTTGTCAATGTTTTTGATATTGTGAAGTCCCCTCTTTTGGAATTTTGATTCTTATTTTGTTCAATTGGGGACGACTCCAAAAACTTTCTACTATTTTTTATAGACCTCTGTGGAGTATTTCTGCATTTTTCCGGTTCGGTAAGTGTTCAAATTGTTCGGAGTGAATGACAAATGAGCTCGTAGTTTTATGATTTCTCAGGTCTAATTTGTGTTCGTAAATTCGCTTTTTTGCAGGCCGCGATACGTTTCCCGGTAGTAGAATCTTGTGCAGTTTTAGCATGGAATTTTGTAGACGATGCTGTTCATATTAATGTTTTTCAAATCTTGCTTCTTTTTGATGAGGTCTCCTATTTTCAAGCCTGTGCTTGCAATAAACCTAATATCTGCTTGTTTAAGTGTCCTTTCTAGTATTCTGTGTTAGATGTTTTTGGTCCTACAAAAGTTCTCAGTGGCGTAGCTCTTGTTTTTTTCGAATTTCTAATCCTTTTTGCCTTCATAAGACATCTCACAATAAATGCTTTAGGGTATTTTAGTTTTAGAAACGACGAGAAAATGCAATTCATCTCCTCTTCGTGATATTCGTTGCTGCACACACGGAGTGCACGGAGGAAAAACTCAACGATTACCCTGGATTTTACTCGGTCACTATGGGCAGAAAAATAATGTATGAAATTGTCGGAGTTGGTTGTTTTTCTGTATACTTTGAATTTCACTCTGTCGTCTGTCCTCAGAATCTCTACTTCTAGAACACGGAATACTAGAAAGGACACTTAAACAAGCAGATATTAGGTTTATTGCAAGTACAGGCTTGAAAAATAGGACACCTCATCAAAAAGAAGCAATATTTGAAAAACAACAAGTACAGCATCGTCTACAAAATTATATGTCAAAACTGCGCAAGATTCTACTACGGGGAAACGTATCGCGGCCTGCAAAAACGAATTTGCAACACAAATTAGACCTGAGAAATCATTAAAACTATGAGCTCATTTGTCATACACTCCGAACAATTTGAACACTTACCGAACAGGGAAAATGCAGAAATTATCCACAGAGGTCTATCAAAAATAGAAGAAAGTTTTTGGAGTCGGCCCTAATTGAACAAAATGAAAATCTAAATTCCAAAAGAGGGAACTTCACAATATCAAAAACATTGGCAAATATTCTTCACGTTTAGCCTTACGTGAGTTCCCAGAAACCTGCAGTCGTCTACAGACAGTTCTACTCTTCAAACATACGCTGAAGAAGTATCGAAACGCATTCGTATGTTTGATTTGTTTTAATATCTTTAATATCCAATTTGTCAGTGTGTACCTTTACAATGTGTATGGTTTCTGGGTTTGTCTTATTTCTGCGGTTCTAATGACATGCGTTGTGACCCATTTTCATCCTGTGTTGACCCAGATTTCACCTATCTAGATCATACTACATATCGTTCGATGTGGCTTGCTGAGAAGCTTCCAAGTGTATAAATAGTTTTATTATGACTTTTGTACGTCAGATGCCTTGACAAAAACCTTCATTTCCCTTAAATTCCTATGGTGATATGTTTTGGCCCCTGGTGATTTAGAGTTTTAGCTGATAAAAATCTACAAATGATTTCTTTAGCGCTTAAGTAAAGGCATCTATAGTGATCTCTTTTCATCACTTTTCACCAATTAGCACGGTTTTCGAGATTTTCGGGTATCTGTCCTCCCCACCCCCTCTTCAAAGCGAAGGTGGCTCAGACTCCTTTTAACTCGCTTGTTAAGAAATACACGCTATGTATAGTTCTTATCCCAATGACACGATCTATCAATTGCTAACACAAATTTTGTTTCAGGGAAATTGTCTCAAGTAGACGACTGTCACGAAGGAGCAATCAGTGGATATGCCAGGGCGCCCTTCAGGACGCTATCGCTGCACTGCTGCTCGGCGCTGGCCATCGCCATTTGTGATGGAACGACTCGGCGGAGGCGGGAGTTCCCCGTGGTGGAGGATGGCCGGCAGTCGTGCTCCTGTCGGGCGAGACGCGGGAGGACTGCCCTCCTTCCCGACTCCTCTGTTCCAGCCTGAACTCCACGCCCTTAAATCAGCGGTGGTTGCTTGTTATGGGGTTGCCGCGTAGTGGTCCCTCCGAAGGGCGCACCAGCATCTTGTCGCATTTACATGAAGGTCTCTTGTAAGTGTGTGTATGAGTAATTGGTAATAGAATAATATAGAACCAGAATTTATCAACTACCACAAGATGACGACGGGGCCGCCCCAAGACTTCGTGCGATAACCGTTTCCAGGTCCAGGAAACAACACTGGCCTAATGGCTGGCACCGAAGTAGCATGCGGGATCACGCGCCGTCATCCATGGGTCGGTACGATCGTGACGCTGCGATCACGGTGCGCCAGCTCCAAGCCGGGCACTGGACAGGCTCGGAGCAGCACCTCGACTGGATGGGCCACCGGCTGACACCTACCTGCTCCCAGTGCTGCAGTGAGGCCTGCTTCATGACCCTCTGCCTGAAGTGCAGGGAAGAAGTGGGCACCCTGACACACATGCTGCTGCGCTACCCGTGCCTGTTCGGCACAAGCCTGGGAAAAATCTACTGTGCCACACGCAGCATGATATGAAGGTGCTAAAATGACCAGTAATTGCGCTGAGAAGTCATTGTATTGTCCTTCGAAACAGATGAAGCATCTGTGACTCGTTAGCAAATTACGCGGAGTGTTTTTTCCAAGATACTCGTTTTGAATCGTTGTAAGGCAAAAATGAGCCTGTGATATGTGCAGTATGGTTCGGCTGATTGCGCCAGACTTCTACCCCGTGTTACGCACTGCATAATGATACCCTCAGATATGCGACTTAACCATACATCATGATTTTGTATATGGCTCATTCTGCGTAAAATCGATCAAAAAATGGCATTTTCGTACCCGACCCCCTCAGAATTTGATGAAAATTGGTGCACTTGCAGTACCATATGAAAAAGCGTCACACATGAAATTTCAGTCTGGAGCAGGGCTTGAGGTCAGATCTAGAGGTGATCAAAGGTCGTGCGTTTTCGCCGACTTGGCTTAAATCAAACACAGATAATTCTGGTGTTAACAAAGTTTTATTGACCAAATTGTTACCAATGCCAGTCAAATGCTTCACCATTCTGAAACTGAACTCAAATTGGACGTGACCCATATTTGACCTTTGACCTGACTAGGTCAAATTTTATAAATGCGTTTTTACTAAATTTTCCTGTTTCAAATGGCTTGAAATCTTGACATGTGACTTACTTAGCCATTAACTACATGTGTGCAAAAAAGAAAGGCGGAGACTTGTAAAAAATTCTAAAATATCGATATTTGAAGTTGGTAGTGTTCTGCAGAACAGTTATTCCCCGGGGCAATTCATATGTGATATACGATAACATCCCCCACGGCGGGAAACCGCCTTCCGTGTCCGATCTGACCCGGTGGAGAGGATCCTTAAACACCCACGCCAATACTCCCTGTAATTGGGCAAGTGTGCCTGTTGGGAGTGGCCCTAATACAATACAATACAATATGTTTTGTGCGATTTTGGATAAGAATATTCCGAATCATTCGGAAAATATCTTCCTTGAACAGTTTTTAACCAGTGCACGATTGTGGGTTTTAGAATTTCACGCAGAGAACGTGGGGTTAAAACCCCAACTGAACCCGGCATATATAAATGAAGCGCATGGAAAACAACTACTGGTGTCCCATGACTTCTGAAAATAACGATGGGCCTGCAATGCCTGCTTTAACATCATGTCAATCTTGAGGTCTCAGGAAGCCAAACAAATTAATATGATAAAGGAGAAATCTAACAGGTCAGCTTTTAGCTTCCTATTTATTCATTCTAGAGCAAGTCCTGGGATATTATTGGAATCCCGGTGTCCAACGCAGTGATACAATGAAAAAATGCCGTTAAAATACAAGTTCTTACCCGATTGAGTCTCAAATAATTGTTTGAAATATAAAAAAACTTGCGGAATTGACCAAATAGATAATTCTGGCGGGTTTCTGATTCGAAGTTCGAACAGAATGTTAGGGCTTAGCGCAGAAACACGGGAGCAGTACTAAATGATGGAATGGAACATGTGTGAGTTTATGAGCCCTATTCAGTTTTCGACTTTGAAATCAGTTTTGATTATTTCATGCCATGTGACGTCAAATTCCATCATTACAAATACGAATCACAAGTGCGCGTTTATAATTTTCAAAGTAAGATCAACCGACATAATATAATGACTACCCTTGTACTCACTGGGTCATCATATGTTGTTCGTCACGCGTACCTCCCTACCTGTCCCACTGCTTGAATATAGCTTGACGAACACATAACCCTCACGCAGTGAAGAGCAAACACAATGCACACTTCTCGTTCCTGGCACAGTGCGGGCAGCAGCAAACCTGTAATTCAGCACATTGCGTTCCTCTAATATCATATTTTCAGGAAAGTACTCGACAAACGTGGTCGATTAATGAATCTTAAGAAATAATAAAATTGTTCCGGAGTTTCTATGATGTGCGTATGTAAGCTTGCTCGTTTAGCAAGCCACTTTGTTGGCCCTCCCACCCCATCACACGGACCCTTTCCGTGGGCAGTGGCAAAAAAATGCCACTCAGCATCTATGCCAAAATCTGAAACATGGTGCGCTACATTTACGAACTTTTTACAATTCTTATGTTGTGAAGCAGCGCCATCTGAAAAATGAAATATATTTTCTGAACGCTTCCCAATTTTACGTTCCAGAAAATCGATTAGCTTTTGTTGGAACAGAGGCACTGCAGCAGTATTATGGGTCAGTCAGGAATCGCGGATAAGATTCGTGCTGAATTTCTCCAGAGTGACTGCGCCAGTAGGCTAGAAATGGATGTACGGTGGCTTGAGCCTTCTTCGAGTGGTGTGATTGGATCTCATCCTGGGCTACCATCGCATAGTTCTCTGCAAAATCTCCGATCACAATCACTTGCCCCGGCAATAGCTTCTCTTTGAGATCTTTGAGAAAGTTTCTCTGAACACGAGCGACAATATCGTGTTTTACGAGCGCTTCCAAATGCTCACAAAATGATTGCACAAAATCTTCACTTGATTGTTTCACCACTTCTAATGCCGACCTATCAGTACTTGTCCATTTCCGACACTCTATAGTGTGTATTTCACTGTTGTCATCAGGGTTGGCATTTTTGCCAGTTGAGAGGCTGCCGCCGGCCGGTTTTACCGGTTTAAACCGGCAAAAAGTGGCAGAAAGTGGCAAAAACTCGGGGAGGCCAAATTTGTCATTATTTATGAAAACTGAACTTAAAGCGTTTTCCAATAGTTGTTACCAATATCATGCCGATAATTACACTGTATTTCCGGTATTCTGATCATCTTATTTAACATTATATATTTTCTAGTCTTAGTCTTAAGCCTTAGTGCAGCAAACGCAGATAGGATCGCATGCTATCCACATTTTATCAGTTCCTCGATAATATTATCAGCTGAATCAAACAGGGGCTAATTCTGATGCCTGGTGGTAGTCTAGATGAAATAAGACGGTTTTCCTGACTAGAAAGTCAAGCCGCTCGAGCTCAGTAAGAATCCAACCCATGCGTTGGGGTCGCCGATGCAGTTCTCTATCGGTGTTATGTAAGCGCCTTTTAGGTGCACGACATATTACTGCAAAGATCGTTATTATTTTACGTGTCGTATTTGGTGACAATTTTGAGTCTTCTTCAACGCCAAACAGTGGCGAACATTAGAAAAGGCACAAGCTGGGGATTCCCAAGCCCGTCCGAGTGGCTGGTGTACTGGATCTTTCACGGCGAAGGACATTATTTCAGCCTGAATACATGGAAACTTCATTATAAGCAGTACTTTTGAGCTTCTGTAAGCTATACTTATCAAGTGAAGATCACTGACCTGTTCTGGTTAAAACATTTTCAAAACATTTTTCACCTTTTTCAAACATGTTGTCTCCTCGAGCTACTTTGTTCGTCTCTTCTGATCATAAACTCTCAAAACTAGTGGCTTGGACCCCCAGTGGTCGGTTATACCATACATTTATATCTTGGCAGGCGCACACCCAGGATTTTCGTTTGGGGGGCGGCAGGCTAATGGGGGCGGCATGTCACGCGCAGGATTTCTTTCCCTGGTGAAGAGGCGGCAGTTTCGGAACAGGGGCGGCTTGAATCACATATTGGGCGAATGCTGCAACGCAGGGGCGGCTGTCGTGAAAACGTTTCACTCGGCTGTGATTAAGTTGAAGTGGTAAGACCTCGTCGCGCCATTATATGATGAAAAAATGTTGGTTCCTCTTTCTTCTGTATTGCCTCGCGTTGTGTAAAGGCAGGTTATAGCAACGATGAATATAAGTCCAATAGGTATTAAAGCAGTCGGTCTTCACTCGGAATGGCAGCCCAATTAATATACGTAGAGGTGTCGAATAAGAATACGCGTCGCTACAGATCACTCACTCTCTGTCAAACTATCTTCTACAAGCGTGATTAACGGTGACCTAGCCTAATCCAGCGTGACCTGGCGTGGTCTTGCATGGTCTGACGCGATGCCGACCGTCGCCGGCGCCTGACTGCAGAGGTCCGCTGGTGAAGACGGTTCTAAGCGCACTCCCCCGAGACAACAGCGGGTAGCCAGTTACATATGTCCATCTCACCGAAACAACAGGGCAGTGGACGCCCACCACACACGCCAATGAAATGACTGGATTTGTGAAAAAGATAGACGTCACAGCAACGTCAGAAACTGATGAAAGCTTTCATCAGGCAACTGTAGAAGCACCGGGTTACAGAAGTCATACGCATGACATCACCTGCCTGGGCCGTCGCTCGCTGTGCCAGAGCACTGGACACCGGATGCAAAGTCATCAAAACGCGGCGCGGCCGACGTCTCGGGCCAGCTCTGGGCCGTGGCAGCAGGGGTGGCTCGCCACACCATGCATTTATGACTACATGCTATGAATATTGAAGTAGAGTAGTAAGTTAGAACTATAACAGTAAAATATGGTATACAAATTAGCATAATTAGGTGCACTTATTAATTTTTGTTACACCACATCGCGAGGTCCTTAAATGAGATTTTGGTTTTTAATCATCCAAAATCTTCGTTGGTACGATTACACAACAATATGGTTCACTCGTCATTCGGATACTTGCTCGAACATACACGCGTCACATATATCACTTTCCATCATACACTAGATCCATGAACGTGTCTCTGGAATCACTATTTGCACTGATGTCCATGATTGGTGCTTGAACCGAAGGTGATGCTTTTGGAGAGGATCGAAAGGTTTCCAGACGTTTCCGCCTGAGGTTACATTTTCGTAACCTGGTTGAGAGAGTGGTTAGTGGGAGTATGCATATTAGTATATGTTGAATCATCATTCTTTAGCACACAAGCAGATGAGTTTTTATACTGAAAATCAACTTAAACTAACATCGTTATACGACAAGTAGATGCGTTTGACCCGTTGTCAAACCTAAACTCATGCTATAATAAAATCATTTTCGCTGCAACCATCAAGGTCCTGATACGTCACCTTACGGTAACCAAATGGTTCTTTATCATAACCATTTTTGTCCAGATTACATACACTTTACTCTCCGGTAAAGTAGACTAACTGATTGCACAAAACTGATTGTGATGTCAGTAACATGACTTGATTCTCTTACGTTATTTCTGCTCATTTCACTTTCCAGTGAAGTACACTTTGCTATCTCCATAACACAATTGTTACTTTAACAACATGGCGACCATATTGTTCATATTTTGACTGAACATCTTGAACAGATCCATCTTTTGTTCAGCACTTAGTGAAGAACTGCTTGTCTCCACGTTTTCCTTCTTATCCTTACTTGCAATATTTACATTATTTACATCTGTACAATCCAGATCCGATATTTCGGAATCTGAGGTAAAATCCTCTGCAAGGATTTTATCAGGGGGACAATCACTGTCAGAATCTGATTCACGGTCACGCTTGACTGGTACAATTTCATCCATACCTGCTTCTTCATCCGAATCCACTGTTTCACATGCCCGTTTAGATTCAGGCAAAGGAGATTCTAAAGTGCGTTTTGCACAAGCTGTTTTCTCTTCTTTAATTTGTTTTGCCAATTTAGCCAACGGAATGTTGTCTTCTTCGTCTGAGGAAGAGTTATTCATTCGCTTTGCCAGCCTAGATAGCGGAATGTCATCCTCGTTATCGGATGAAATGTTCGTTTTTGGTGAGCCAGAACATGGGTTAAGTTGAGGGTCAGATGATTTTAGCTCCGAATGTTCTACTGACACAGATGAATCATCTTCATCTTCATAGTACGCAAATTTTGAAGCACGCACAGGCTGAGTTCTCAATGGGATCCTTGACTTCATTTTTTCTTCATGTTTTCTATTGATATGGGTCGGATCATTGGAAACATTACACCAAGGGGTGTTAGGATCTGCGAGTCTCAGATTTTGAGCGTTAACTGTTTTTGTTCCTCCTTCAAGCTGATGCTTAATGACGAAAGTGACGTCACTAAGTGCTTTCACCACACGGTAGTAGGGTTTCCAATGGGAGGTTAATTTTGTAGTGGAGCCAGGAGCAGTGGAGGGATCGCGGAAATATACCATATCACCGACTTTAAATTTCACGGGTTTTGACTTTCTATCGTAATACATCTTGTTCTTTTCATGCCCTAGAGCCAAATTATGACGTACTTCATGATAAGCACGGCTGAGATTTTCAAGCATGGCGGGAAGGTACTCTTCACCTAGATATTTGTACTTTGGTGATAGTAATGTGTCCATGGGAAGTACGGGATCGCGGCCATGTAAAATGTAAAATGGGCTGTGTTTCGTGGTTTCATTTTTAGCGGTCCGATATGCTGAAAGTACTGATGAAAGTTTGGTATCCCAATCACGTTGATTTCTACTCACTAATTTAGCTAGCATGTCGTTTTGCACACGGTGATACTTTTCACACCGTCCGTTTGACTGAGGATGGTACACTGAGGTTCTGATGTGTTTGATGTTGAAAAAGGCCGAAATTTGATCAATGACTACATTGCAAAATTCTGTGCCATTATCTGACACTATGACACGAGGGCAGGAGTGTCTGGGAATGATGTGCTCTATGAGAACCTGAGCTACAGTTTCTGCACTTTTTGAGTCAGTTGCAAATGATTCAGGCCAGCCAGAAAACAAATCGACAATGTTGATTATGAAACGGTTTCCGTTGTAACTTTCAGGGAATGGTCCACATGTATCAATTGCAATCATTTCAAATGGGTATTTTGGAATCTGCATGTCCTGAAGGGGTGGTCTTTGTTTCTTGAGCTTTCTCATGTTACATGCCACACAGATTTTGAGATGGTTTACTACATCACGGTACATTCCTGACCAATAGTAACGAGACCTAAGTTTGTCATATGTTTTATCTATGCCCAAATGTCCACCAAAATATCCAGAGTGAATTTCCTCTACTAATGGTTTCTGAAGAAACTTGGGTATACAAATCTGAAGTCCAGGATGAGGGTTGCATTTTGATGTGTCTGAAATACGATACAGAATGTTGTCCAAAACCACATAATGTTTGAATGCGTCCTGATAATTCGGATCTTCTGGATTTTGCAGGATCTGTATGATCCTTTGAATATACTCGTCTTCACTTTGAAGAGTTTCGAGATCTGGGTGCTTTTCTAAGAACTCTTTGAACTTCTCCTTGTGATCGGCTTTCTCATCAGTCGGGCAAGGTTCGACTGTTGGATCCAGTTGCACTGGAGGTGCATGATCAGAATCAATAATGTTGACCTCGTTCGGAGGTTCTAGCCTGGAAAGACTATCAGCCACTATGTTTTGACGACCAGTGACGTACCTAATATCGCAGCCATATTCATCCAGAATGATGGCCCAACGCTGAATGCGTGGATTTCGCATCTCAGCAGTAAACAAATGCTTCAGGGGCTTGTGATCCGTCATGATTGTGAATTTTGAGCCAAATAGATAAGGACGTAATTTCTGAACAGCATACACAATAGCATACGCTTCTTTCTCGATGATTGGCCAATTTTGCTGAGTTTTACTAAGCTGATGGGACAGATACTGGATTACACGCTCACCTTGTTCATCCGTTTCTTGAACGAGGGCAGCCCCAATTGAGTGATTTGAGCTGTCCGTGTACAATCTGTACGGATTGTTTGTGTCAGGATAAGCCAAAATGGGGGCTTCAGTGAGGGCAATTCTCAAAGATTCGAACGCTTCTTGACATTCATCTGTCCAAATGAAACGAGCATGTTTCTTTGTGAGTTCAGTGAGGGGTTTTGCAATTTTTGCAAAGTTTGGAATGAAACGTCGGTAGTAGGAGCACATGCCAATGAAAGAACGCACACCCTTCACGGTAGTTGGAGGTGATAGATTTCGTATGACTTCGACTTTTGACGGGTCAGGCTGAATGCCACTGGCCGACACGATGTGGCCCAAGTACTTGACTTCTTGTTTCAAAAAGTCACACTTTGACATTTTCAATTTTAGGCCAGCCTGGCGAAGCCTGCTGAAGACTTCTTCAATGTGCTCTAGGTGCTCTTCAAATGTCTTTGAGAAGATTATGACGTCATCTAGGTATGCCAAAGCGTACTTATGCTGAATTCCGTGCAGAACCTTGTTCATTAGCTCAGAGAACAGTCCTGGAGCGTTTGTGAGACCGAATGGAAGACAATTAAATTCAAAGAGTCCTAGGAAGCATGTAAATGCGGTTCTATCTATAGAATCTTGGTCAGCCATAGCAATTTGCCAATATCCACTTTTGAGGTCAAGAGAGGTGAAGTATTTCGATCCTTCAAGGGATGCCAAGATGTCATCGATGCGTGGAAGCGGATAGCTGTTTTTGACAGTCACCTGATTGAGTTTTCGGTAATCTACACAGTAACGTTTTCCTCCATCTTTCTTCTCGACAATGACGATTGGACTAGCCCACGGGCTCTGACTGGGTTGGATCACACCTGCTTTCAGAAGCTCATTGAGGTGATCCTCTACCATCTGACGTTGACTGAATGGGAGGCGATAGGGTCGTTGTTTGATAGGAGGGTGATTTCCTGTGTCAATTTTCATTTTCACAAGGTCCGTTCGACCGAGATCGGTTTCACTTTTCGCAAAGAGATCCGAGTTTCGTTCGATAAGTAGTTTGATCAGCTGTTTCTGGCTCTCAGGCACGTGAGAGAGATCAGCTGTTTGGATTTTCATCGCAGGATCCAGATCAGGATGTGAACTTTCTTGGGGTTGTTCATTGGGTGTACTTTCCTGAATGCTATTGATCTCTGACGTCTCTACTACTTCGGCAAGTCCAATGACCTGGCGAGGCGGAAGAGTATAGTCACGAGTGGTCGTATTGACGATCACTGCTGGTAAGTGACCTTTTTGGTTTGGGCGGCTCACTGAGTTTAGTACCAAGAGTCCTGGTTCCTCACAGAAATATGGGGTGTTGTTCAGTGGCTGCACTGTACAGTCCTGATCGATGAGTTGGACTCTGTTGATGTACGCAGGTACTTCAACATATGACTGCGCTGGGATGGTAGTTTTCTCAGGCAGCCTCACCAATGAGGTGATGGACTGACAGTTGAGGCGTTGTGGTCTCAGTGGGATGACATTGTTGTGGATGTTCATGGTTTTCTTTCCAAAATCAAGTTTTACACCAAACTCACTGAGAAAGTCATTTCCTAAGATGCATGAGTGTCTGAGACCTTTCACAATTTGAAACTTGAATTTTCTGCAGAATTTTGAGACTTCTACTGGCAGTTGTGCTGTTCCAAAATTTTTTAACTTGTGACCAGTTACTGACTCGAGAGGGGCACAATTTGTTGTGAAGTCAGAGACATGCTTTGAACAGATTTTGTCAAAGAATTCTTTTGAAACGATCGAAATGTCGGCTCCAGTGTCGACAAGGGTATAGGCTTTTCGATTTCCAAGATATGTCCAGCACATAGGAGTGTCCTGTTTGATGTAGATTCTAGCAATATTGTCCCTAGGACCATCGGGATCAGGGGTTTCCAACTGTTCGGTCCTGGTAACAGAAGGACATCTTAGTTTTCCGACTGTTGTTGGGCAGCTAAGTTAGCTTGTTTCGCCCTGCACACTCGCTGAGTGTGTCCAACTTTTTGGCAGAACGCACAGATCGGACGACCGTCTGGTGTCCATTGATATCTTTGAGGGGGCTGGTTTGGCTCTGTCCCCGGCTGAAAAGCTTGTTGGTGCTGACATGGGGCTCTTGGAGGCTGACTCTGAGGTCGCCTCTGCCACTGGTTGGGGCGTTGTTGCCTTTGGAGTGGGCGTTGGTTATGGGGTTGCGCCTGGTATTGGCGTCTTTGCTGGGGATGCGTCTGGTTTGATGGCTGATACGTAGGGTTGGTTTTCTGATTTTTCACAACATTTTTGGTCAGTTTATCTAGTTTTGATCCAACATCTGACAAACATTTCTCCAATTTCTCTATCCTGTCGTTTTGGGAGTCGTTACGAACCACATCAATTTCCATGGGCTCCTCGGTATCGAGTTTTCCTCTGCAAAGTTCGAAAGTCCTGTCGGTTTGCTGTTCTTCACTAGCAAATTTTACTGCATCCTGAAGGGTTGAGAACTTTTTCCGAATGAGGGCTCGGGCGAGGCGATCATCAGATACGCCTTTTTGGAACACTTCTACAAGTGTTCTTTGTGAGTCTGCACTGTTTGGGTCATCAAAGACCTCACTTGCAACGTCTTGGAGACGTTCTGAGAAGTTTTGCATCAGCTCACCCTTCTTTTGTCTGATTTTTTGAAGTTTTTCCCTCGCACAGTACGTCACAGCACGCACAGTAGTCTTTAAGATCACTGTATCTGTCTCTCAACTGTCTCCTTAGTTCCAGCCACGTGATGTTAGGATTTTGAGTGATCAGTCTGCAGGCAAATTTTCCTGCGGGTCCGCTCAATGTTCTAGTAGCCAGAATTTTCATCCGCTTATCATCGGCTGTACAGGCTATCGAATCCATATCTCTTGCCCAGTCATGAAATTTGTTGGAACTTTCCCCAGAAAATGTTCGAACGTGCTGTGTGAGACCTTGGACTCGAATTTCCATCGAAATATCTTTCATTGTTTCAACAAGAGTTTGTTCGGCCATGATTCAAATTATGCAAAATTTCAACACAATATAACAACAGCTTATGAAGATTCAACAGTTAAGGATGGATAAGGAATCACCTTACTTGTAGCTGATGAGATGATGTCAGAAGACTGAAGGCGAAGATGCCAGTTGCCGTTGTTCATCGATGGATGAATCGGAGATGCTGTCCACACAGTACTAAAAATGTAGAATGCTACGATGAAGAAGATGAAGAATGCTGTAATGAAGCACTCTTAACCTGAAAAAGAAATTGGCTGGAGCGGTAGTACGATGCTCCTGATGTCGGATGAAATGTTGGATGACCACGAATAACTAGATGAATGATGATTTGAAGTCCTTGAAGCCTGAAAAAATTAGAGCGCCTTGCAGCCTGAAAAAAAAATATTGAAGAGTTGAATCTTGAATAAGAAGTGAAGTGACAACTTGAAAAACGAAGAACTTGGGATGGCTGTCGCAGAGAACGGTGATGACCTCTAGTTGAAATGAATCCTGGAACTGATAAACTCGACGATAGAATTGAAGATCTCGATGAACCAGCTTGTAAAGTTGACAGAGAAGTGTTTAAAGATGTTTCCCGGCAGTCCTTGAAGTACTTGTTGGCGAATTTTCGATTTTTCTCGGTGTCCAATTTTATCACGGGTCACGGTGCCAATTTGTCGTGAAAACGTTTCACTCGGCTGTGATTAAGTTGAAGTGGTAAGACCTCGTCGCGCCATTATATGATGAAAAAATGTTGGTTCCTCTTTCTTCTGTATTGCCTCGCGTTGTGTAAAGGCAGGTTATAGCAACGATGAATATAAGTCCAATAGGTATTAAAGCAGTCGGTCTTCACTCGGAATGGCAGCCCAATTAATATACGTAGAGGTGTCGAATAAGAATACGCGTCGCTACAGATCACTCACTCTCTGTCAAACTATCTTCTACAAGCGTGATTAACGGTGACCTAGCCTAATCCAGCGTGACCTGGCGTGGTCTTGCATGGTCTGACGCGATGCCGACCGTCGCCGGCGCCTGACTGCAGAGGTCCGCTGGTGAAGACGGTTCTAAGCGCACTCCCCCGAGACAACAGCGGGTAGCCAGTTACATATGTCCATCTCACCGAAACAACAGGGCAGTGGACGCCCACCACACACGCCAATGAAATGACTGGATTTGTGAAAAAGATAGACGTCACAGCAACGTCAGAAACTGATGAAAGCTTTCATCAGGCAACTGTAGAAGCACCGGGTTACAGAAGTCATACGCATGACATCACCTGCCTGGGCCGTCGCTCGCTGTGCCAGAGCACTGGACACCGGATGCAAAGTCATCAAAACGCGGCGCGGCCGACGTCTCGGGCTAGCTCTGGGCCGTGGCAGCAGGGGTGGCTCGCCACACCATGCATTTATGACTACATGCTATGAATATTGAAGTAGAGTAGTAAGTTAGAACTATAACAGTAAAATATGGTATACAAATTAGCATAATTAGGTGCACTTATTAATTTTTGTTACAGCGGCACGCTAGGGGCAGGGACAGCAAGGTGAGAGTAGAACTGGTACTAAAAGCCAGATCAGGCTCATTTCTGCCCTCCATGGGTGCCTGCGTCTGCCTCTCCCCTTGGGTGGGCTACTGTCTCTTCGAATAGCTACTTGTCTCCTCCCCTGGATCTGCCAATGATTGGTTCCAGCCATAAAAGACCATTCGGTTTGAACAGATTATTGAAGTCGTGTGGTGAAATGGAAGAAGAGAGTGCTGAAGCCTCCCAATACACAGTAATATACGTTTTCACCCCAGAAGATGCCTTTACATTCATATCCAACGCGAATATCAGTTATATTTAGTATTTCATAGTGTTTGCCACTTTTTGCCACCGGGTTTATGCCAGCCGGTTTAAACCACTTTCTGCCGGCTGCTGCCAACCCTGGTTGTCATAGTCGGCCAGCAGCTGTTCGCCGAATTTCACTGCTTTGGGGCACTGTTCACACTTGCGCTCCTTACATTGTAGTGAGGGAGGGAGGATTGCACTGGATTTGTGCCAGACAGTGGTCCAATGTTTTCAACTGAGTTCCATTAACACTCAAACTGTACACTTTTCCACCAGCCATCATTAACCTCACATTTTCGTGAATCACACAAACACATACTGAATAGGTGCCGCTGGCTCCTGCCAAAATACACTCTTTCGAACGAAGTTCCGCAAACTTGGTAAAACCAATATTTTGCTCTGGATGAGCGTCTTTGAAACATCGGTAAGCCTCTTTGAGGTTACACAGAACGAGACGTTTCTTTCTTTTCTCCCGTTTCGCTGTTTCTTTGTTTTGGATAGTGACGAAGTCTTTGCTTCCAGGCATCTCACGACTTTGTCGCCATCCCTATAAAAATACTTGACTAGCTTGGCCGTGTCGGGGCTTAACACTTTTTCTAGGTTTCGGATTTGTTTCTGATAGGCAGCCCGACGTTTCCTGCAGATGCTTGGCACATCTTGCTAGATGATAAGGTGTGCTAAACTCCTTTGCAATCTTCCGAATAGTCCAAGTTCTTGGTACCATTGTCATCACTCTTATTTTGTCACTGGGTTTGGTCGAGTCTTTGAATTTCTGACGAAGTTGGTTCATCATATCATCAAAGTTTTTTGCTTTCTCTTCCTGTGGTTGAGGAATGCAAAATGCTGCCTCTGGATCGATCCACTCAATTTTCCTATGGGGAGAAGTCCGATTTTTTATAATTTCGTCTTTCTGTACTTCTTAGACCTTCTTATTCGCTTTTGCTGAATTGGCGTTTCTCCTAGGGCCTGCGCCAATTGATTTATGACCTCAACAGATTGATCCGAATTCATGACTCCATCGCTGGAGTTCTCAGTTTCTGGTGTTGAAGGGTCTGTACTTTCGACCATACTATGGAGCCCAGAAGGTCCTGGTTCTGAGAGAGGCTTTTGTGGCATTTGCGCTGGCTCCACTGATGGACCTGGGACCGTACCTTTGGAAAGCATCAATCGACAAGATGTGCAAACATATTTGTTCACATTTAACTCCAGGTCAGGATACTGAATCACCCATTTCGTAATCACGGGCCTACACCCTTTTTAACAGTTTTTCCCTCATGTCGATGAAACGGGTCAGAACATGTTGTCCACCTGTCACTCCGCCGTTCGTATCCAGATGAGTTTCCCATTTCCGGTCAAAGAAATCAAGACTTCAGTTCCAGGCTGCGAATCGAAGTCAGTCAACTCTGTGGGTGCGTTTTTTCTTCTTAAAACTGCTCAACTGTTCTCACTGAAGACACATCTGCGCTAGTAAGCCTCACAGCAACGAATAGCTCAGTGTTTTGTCGCTAGCGGGCATCGTCGCTATCGACGGATCACCCTCCACCGAGTAGTAGGGTCGCATCTCTGTCTCGTCTAACATCTGTCTCAGGTTTCCTCAAACGCCATTGAGACATATCACAACAGCAAATTGTGGCCACATCTGGGGTGTACCGTGTCTCACGCAAGTTTGAAAGCATCCTGGTACCAATAATTTCACACCACACTGCACTACCATGTTTAACTACCTGCATCTCAGAAAGTTTTCTAGTCTCCGCCTTTCTTTTTTATGCATGCTTGCACGGTGGTATAGCCATTTGTGTGACAAAGTTTCACTAAATTTGAAGCAGGCAAAATGGGTCAAAATTATTATTTTTTTAATTTGGCCGGGCTAGGTCAAGGGTCAGGTAAAGGTCAAGTCAAATTTTTGTACAGCTTTAGAATGACCAATTATTTGTTAGTGATTTTCCAAAATTGTGTTGCTCAATCTATTTTCAGACGGGAAATATATATATACACTTAATTGAAGACAAGTTGGCAACAACTGGTGACCTTCGATGACCTCTAGATCTGACCCCAGAGGTCACTGGGTCCTGGAAATTTGCATGTGGTGTTTTACTACATGGAGGAAGCGCATTACCAAGTTTCATAAAAATCAGAGGGAGTTGGGGATTTTCTTGATCGATTTGACGCGGAATGACCCATATCCCAACCGAATGACAATAGATTGAATCGTGAGTGCAGTCTGTATGCAGTGTGTCTTACGTAGACGGTTTGCGGCTCTAACACGGAAAGGGGTGAGTAACAACAATGAACAGGACGAAAACTATTTTGCGAACTTCTTCACATTGAGAGCTTGCAAGCAACGTGCGAATCGTGCTGATGCAAATATGAAGACCAGGGCACCCGCCTTTCGATACCATGTAAGGCAGTAGTCTGCCCCTTCCGAGAAGCAAACCTGAATACATTCGTCATTGAATAACTTCACTTTACCTATATGCGCAGTTCGATAGTTTCCCCACTGCACTGTGCGGCCGATGACCGTTTTTCAGGACAAAAGTCTTGGGCCGCCCAAACTTATCGGGAAATGACCCAAAGACCGTCACGTAATGCTTTTACGCCTTTTTCACTTAAAGGAAGCTCTACACCTAAAATTTCATGAAAACAAAGTTAATTTGGCAATGTATTCGGGTAGGCGTGAATGCAATATAAATAGATACTTTAGCAAGTACTACACTTCAAACTTGTTGCAAACAGACACTGATGATGTCGCATAAAATTGTTTCCGTGAAAGCACCCTCGCCATCAACATCATCATCATCATCAGCGTCATCATCAGCAGCATCATCCTCTTCATCACCAATCGTTCACTGTGGTACACCATCCTTTTAGCCCTCTTCCGAAGAGTCGGAGCTCCTGAGCGTGCGAATCGGAGGCACTTCGGTAATGACGTCGACTTCGCCCGCCTTCATTTTCTGATTGGGGCAACCACGGGATCTTACAAAGTACAAAGACTGTACAAAGACCACGTAAGATATTGAGAATAGCAGCTTGTGCGGTCTTCCTGGTGGTGTTTGTGTAAGTACCAAATACGCTGGTCAACAAAATTTAACTTTTGTCGTGGTCCAATATAAAATAGTCCGTTTCTAGTGTAATTTGTGGCGCTGAACACGAATCTGGCAGCAGAAATGTATCAGATCAGAATTTTGGGATCCAGTATGTCTGTGTGTCGTCTTTGTACAAGTCTTCTTAGCATCAGTGACATTGACAGTGCAAAACCCAAGAGGTCTAGGAAAATGAACATTTAGATGTTTGTGGAGGCTAGGGTTTTCTACCTTAAACCCGATTTTCATAGACCTAGGTCAATATATTCAAGGTAAAACGAGGCCATATAAGTCAAATTCTGTATGTGCAGGGTAGCCATTGGGAAATGCCGTGATTATGTGATGAGAAGCCGGATATGGAGAGAAAGTGGCCTAAAGTAACAGAGAAAAGGTCTGAGGCAATGTTCTCTGAAATTTTTGGGCCAAGGTCGTTCAAGGGCATTGACCTTTGACGTCAAAATACTACATTTTGCGTATACCGTGTATTGCAACTAGCACTATGGCAACCATCGGGCGGAAAATAAGGTTTGACCTTGACCCATGACCTTTGTCTTGAACCTGCGACTTTGAGCTCAAGATTGAGTGACCTAGCGTATGACGTCATAGCATGATATACGTCATATTAGGTGGTATCATCCGAGCAAAGGCATTAGGGTCATTGACCTTGAAATGGTGGTATGACCTTGACCTGTGACTTTATTTAGACTCGACCTTGAAGGGAGGTGACTCTGACATAAAATCATCATATAATGTTGCGACTTCACCTCTCGGTCTGCAATACCACCGAGCTTGTGCGACCGAGCGCAAACCTTGTTCAATGTACAATGTTCATGCACTTGAATGCGAGGTAGTCTTTCGTTGCAATAAATTCACATGTATATTGATAAGCTGCATTGTCTGGGTGCAGATAATCCGGATTCTCGACATCCTTGATCTATATTTTCCACAAAAAGCTAGGCTGATGACAGTGTGTGGAAAGTGTAGGGGCTATACAACAGGTATGCTCTGGAGAAAAAACCAGGTCCGATGGCAAAAAAAACGGTTACTGAATTTGAAATTGGCAGTATCGAAATAGGCAGAAACAGGTGCTCACGTGCCGGATCCATTTTGGCTGTTGACCAGTGTTATCAGAGGGTAAAACCAGGAGACGTGCGAGCTTAGTGGATGTGGAGGCGGCGACGACTTCGATGATGTGGTCTCACTAGACTATCTATGGAGGGATGGGCTGCGCAGCTTGGGCGACGGCGATGACCTAGGCGGTGCAGGACATGACCTCACTCCTTGGTATCTGGCGGCGTGGTCCTGTGACTGCCCCTTCAACGGACCAGGGCGGCGTACTGTTGTGGAAGACTAGTTGGCCACGTTGAATATGGAGTTGAGGACCGTCTTTAATTCACTGGCGCCTGGAAAAGTCGTTGCTATACATAGCGCAAACCTCATGGAAGGACGAGCCGTGCGGCCCCTGGAAAACGTGCTGTGTGCAGGGTCAGGTGGTGGTGGTGACTTTGGTGGCCTTGTCGAGAGCCGACTGTGGTGGCCACCAATAGCTTGACCTGCGATTCCATCGTCAGCGGGCCGGGCTGTCTCCGGGATCTGGCATGGATGGCAGCGTCTTAAATACTCTGCCGAAAAATCCGTCCTCACCGTGGTGTATTAAATTCCATTAACTTCCCACCGAGGACCTCAATTGTGAGACACATTGATTTGGAACGCAATTGGTCTACACACTGTACACAGTATTATGCGAAAACGCTCCAAGACATTTTGCGGTGCCAGCACTGGCTTAGGCATTAGATAGCGATGAACTTAACGGCAATCCCTTTGTTTTTTGCAGACCCAGCTGGGTCAGCGATCTAGATCGCTCCCCTGTGCTTTATCGAGACAAATTATACATAATCTGAAAGCTCTTGATGGAATCATTCTGAAACGTCTTTATTTTGATCTAGCCCTTCGCCCTCCTATGGTAGAATTTAACATGCTCCAAAAATCAGTTTAGACCGTAATCCATTTCATCTCATTGCCTTTTAACTGGGACTCAACGAGGACTTCAATTGTGGGTTCAAACTATTTAGCTTGAAGTCTTCCCACACATTGAACAACAGGGGAACCGATTGAAAAGTGGGGTGGGGGCAACCCCGGAGGTGACCCACCTCAAGGTGGGCCCCAGCCCAAGGGACCCACAATTAAGAGCAGTTTTAAAACTGTTCATTCGGTGTCAATACGTCATGCAAACATTCAGGCCCACACTATTTATTTCCATACATTCTTGTTAGTTACGTCTTTTCTAACCGTTCCCTCGCATCGAATAGCTCTGTGGTAAATTGTTTTCACTTCTTAGTGGAAAACGGCCTGTCGACGGCTCGTCACGCCTGTCGATGGCCGAAGGATGGCTGCTGATCGGCGTTTGGTGCGGGAAGCGTGTCCGAGTTAGCCTTTTGTGCTTGGAGCGGTCTGGGCTGGGGTTGGATTGGGTCCAGTTTTGGGGGTTCACCTGGAAGACCCGAGTGCACTAGGGTAGTAGGTGCCTAGACCTTTTTCACGAAGCGCTTCCGGTTCAAGGGCTTGTAGAGGAACTGGAACTTTCCCAGACAAGCTGTCGTGCTGGCTTTGGGTTCTTGTTTTAACCCTCGCCCCATCGGGGCCACCGATGGTCCCCATAAGGTTTTTAACGGGATTGCAGAAAAACGACGATGCGCAGCTCCGCGGTCGAAGGCTCTTCCTCTCAGCCCATCATGTTCCCACCATCCCTGAAATTTCTTACCCCGGTTCACCCAAGGTTAGGTCACCAGGTGAGGTCAACCAAGGTCACCTGACCAACTTTTGAGCTCTATAGGAGCTACATTTCTTATTCGATCGATTTGAACCTTCCTATACTTCATGACCCCTCCAGGATCTACAAAATTTATATCCGGGATTTTTCTATTTCGTGACCTGAGGTCGGGTCACGAGGTGATCTCTCCCATTGAAAAAGTATGGAGAAAAGCTGTCTTATGATCTAAAAGTCACAAAAACGATTTCAAATGTCAAGCTTGCTCAAAAAAACGTTCTTTGACACCCTTCTACGGATCCCAGGGGCCATATTTGCCCATTGAGCTATCCAAGGTCATCCAAGGTCACCGGCCAAATACAGTATTTTGACAATAACCTTTGACCTAATAAGCTAGAGCTCTGAATCAAACATCTTCGTGTATGTCTCGTCACTGGCTTTCATTTGCTATACGGCAAAGTCACTTTCTGACCTTTCGTGACCTCAGGTCAAATTAGGTAACGAGGTGACCTCTGGAGGTCAAAACAATGGAGGGAGGTCATTACGTTCCACATAGCGGGAAAAGGTCGGACATTTCCATATCAAATGTACTTTACCAGATCTCAATAGCTCTAATGGTATAAAAATTATGCCAAGTTTTCTTGAGCATTGCAAATTTTAGTGAAAATAGCCTATCGTGACCTAACTTAACCCTCGCCCTCCGGGGGCCATTGATGGCCCCCTAAGGTTTTTTCGAGATAGCAGAAAAACGACGAAACGCAGCACCGCGGTTGAGGGCTCTATCTCTCACCTCATCATTTTCCCACCATCCCTGAAAACTTTTACCCTGGGTCACCCAAAGTCAGGTCACCAGGCGAGGTCAACCAAGGTCACCTCACTTGAACTTTGAAGCTCTATAAGAGCTACATTTCTTTGTCGATCGATTTGAAACTTGCTACACTTAATGACCCTTCCAGGGTCTACAACGTGTATATCCGGGAGTTTTCGATTTCGTGACCTGAGTTCAGGTCACGAGGCGACCTCTCCCATTGGAAAAACATGGGAAAAAGCTGTCTCATGATCTA
Organism: Lepas anatifera; assembly: GCA_034440635.1. Taxonomy (NCBI): domain Eukaryota; kingdom Metazoa; phylum Arthropoda; class Thecostraca; family Lepadidae; genus Lepas; species Lepas anatifera. The sequence goes on along the minus strand of JAOTON010000801.1, from coordinate 130,679 downwards.
AAAGTCACAAAAATGATTGCAAATGCTCAGACTGCTCAGAACAGCGTTTTTGGACACCCTTTCACGGATCCCAGGGGTCATATTTGCCCTTTGACTTTTCCAAGGTCATCCGAGGTCACCAGGGGTCAAAAACAGTATTTTGACAATAACTTTTGACATAATTAAGCTAAAGCGCTGAAACAAACACCATCGTGTTTATCTCGTCACTGGCTTTCATTTCATAAACGGCAAGGTCACTTTCTAACCTTTCGTGACCTCAGGTCATATTAGGTCACGAGGTGACCTCTGGAGGTCAAACCAATGGCGGGAGATCTTTACGTTCCACATAGCGGAAGAAGGCCTGGCAATTTCCTATCAAATATACTTAACCAGATCTCAATAACTCTAATGGCATAGGAGTTATGCCCAGTTTTCTTAGGCATTGCATATTTGAGTGAAAATAGCCTATCGTGACCTTTCTTGGCCTCTGGAGGTCAAACCATTGACCTGAGCACTTAACATGCGGAGTGATTTCGTACTGAATTTACGCGAAATTTCTAATGCACTTAACAGATTTTCGCTAACCCCCATATTTTCGGAGTTAGAGGGGGCTATCGATGATCCCCGGTGGGGCGAAGGTGGCGCCGGACCCCCGGTGGGGCGCGGGGTAAAGCTATCGTGACCTATCGTGATCAAAAGCTCTTAAAAAATGATATCGAAAATAGTTAGGTCATTTTGCTCGTCGGGTCAAAATCAAGGTCACCAGAGGTCAAAATGGGTCAAAATCGCCCATATGAGGCGTACTAAGAAAACCTCATATATCTCAGAAACCGTGATAGCTAGAAACTTTTTTAACACCATTCGAAAGCCCTTGAGTTTCTCTTTCATTACAGTGGCAATGATTTTCGTGTCAGGTCAAAGCCTAGGGAGCTACAGGACACTGAATATTGGGAATGTTCTTGGGAATGTCCATAGCCACCCATGCATAGGGGCGCTTCCTTTTTCGCTAATAACTTTCAAACCAAGCAAGGTACAGTCATAGTAGATGCACCATTGCAATCCTCTCGTCAACACAAATCGAATGATATATAATATTGCTGTACCAGGTCAAATTTAAAAATTTGACCTGACCCAGTTGAACGGTCTGACCCAAATTGACCTGGTATAGTCATGATGTATATCATTTGACTTGCAGTGACTATACAAACACTTCAGTGACAAAATAAAAGTTATATCTTTATTTATGAAAAATTTATAGAACAAAACACCAAAAATGATTATTTGACCTAAGGTGACCTTTCAAAGGTCACAAGTCAAAATGTTTGGTATCAACCTCAGAAATGGGCTACGAGAAAGTAGCCGATGTTTGAAGTTGATTTCATCCGTACTTACTGAGAAAAGCTCATTTCATGATTTCCCCATGTATTTACAATGGGGAGGTCATGCTCTACTTATGACCTTAGGTCGCAAATATAAAAAATCCCGGAACGTTTGTTGTAGCTCCTGGTGGGCCCAATATGTGGTATGAGTTTCAACTTCATCGATTAATCCTCCTTTTAGTGATGCAGTACTAAGCATTTTTTAGGTGAGGCAACTTCACCTGGCCTGGTGACCTGACCTGATATGAACTTGAGCTAAAATTTTCAGGAAAGATGTAAAAATGATGAAGGAACAGGTAGACCAAGTTTGGCGGCGCTGCGCGTTGCCGTTCTTTGGTCACTTTGGAAAAACCCGAGGGGGTCTAAAAGGACCCCCATAAATCATTCTGTTGACCTTGGGATACCAAGGATTTGACGTTGACTTCAACAGCGTCTGGAGCCTGAACCAACGTCAAAACCTTCATATCCCAAAGTCAATAGAATGATTTTCGCTCTCGTGAATCGAATTGCGTCAAATTATACATCATTTAAAAGCCCTTACCGAGAGCATTCCGAAACTCGTCTTTGTTTTGCTCTATCGCGTCGTGTTCTTGAGATATAGCACGAAATGTGCTTTACAAATCAATTTTGGCCGTTATGCATTATATGCCATTGACTTTAACATCGGACACAACCGATCACCAAAATCGGAGACAATTTAATTCGCTTAAAATCAGTATGCAAGCCAGGAAATCTGAAATAAAAAACCAGTTCACGGTGTTTTGTGGGGCACAGCTTGGTTCAGGCTCCAGGCTCCGATGTTAAAGTCAAGGGCATTTAATGCAGTACGGCCAAAACTGATTTTTACGGCTTGTTGTGTGCTGTACCTCAGGAAAACGACGCGATAGAGCAAAATAAAGACCAGTTTTGGAAAAGTCTCGGTAAGTGCTTTTAATTGATGTATGATTTGACCTGATTCGATTCACAGGAGCGAAAATCATTCTGTTGACCTCTTGATACGAAGGATTTCATGCTCACTTCAACAGCCTGTGGAGCCTGAACAAGCTGTGCCCCGCAAAAAAAGCTGTGGAATAGTTTTGTATTTCATGTTTCCTGGCTTACATATTGGTTTTAAGCGAAATAATTGTCCCCGATTTTGGTGATCCTTTAGGTTCCATTCTAAAGTCAATGGTATTTAATGCATTACGACAAAAATTGATTTTTAGCGCACATTTTGTGCTCTATCTCAAGAACGCGACGTGATAGAGCAATATAAAGACCTGTTTCGGAATGGTCTTGGTAAGAGCTTTCAATTGATGTATGATTCAGGGATGCGGAGCCGAGAAAATTTTGGACGGCTCCGGCTCCGGTCCGGGGTTATGATTTCGGCTCCGGTTCCGGCCCCGGCTCCGGGTTCAAGTGTCCTAACGGCTCCGGCTCCGGCTCCGGGCAAAATAGTCGGCTCCGACCGGCTCCGGCTCCGGCTTCGGCAAGGTACCTATATCCAAAATGTGATCGACACGTTTTCAAGGGCGTGAAAGTCCATCAGATACAAAGTGATTATTTATTTGTACGAATGAAAAATGGCGACTGGATGAACGAACTCTCTTGACCAGATGCCAATGGCCAGAGAACCTCAAAACTGGACCAACCTACACTGCAGTGTATTCGTATGGCAAACTGCACTGCACTGTTATGGCAAACAGAAATATGGGCCAGACATGCCCGCAAACCCACATAAAAAATTAAAGATACAACGATCAAGTAAGCCTGGACGGCCCGCAAAGAAAACTTTCGATGAGCTAACAGTGTTCAACATCGAAAAACACATCAGATAGGCTGATGGCATAATTCCTTTTCGAGAAAAATCGAAACCAACTACCCTATACTGCCCAGTGCCCAGCAGCTGGTTCGCTCACTACACCACTTGATCGCGGTTGGAGCGGAGCAGCAACATTGCCTCCAATATGTCTGCTCTTAGTCTGGACCTGGGATTAGTAAGCAGTAGCTTCATCGCATGCGATTGAGTGCTGTCATGGGGATGTTGATTTTCTAACGGATGTGATGGGTAGGTTTGAGGCACGGTTGCAATGAAACTTAGGTTTTTGAATAGATAAATGTTTGGAGAATAATTTAAGAAACAAAAACCATACTCTTTCATAATCAAGGGCGGACGCAGAACCCAGTTTGGGGGTGGGGGCAAACCCAAATCTGTCTCTCCCCCTTTGGGGGGGGACGGGATGTGCGATTTCGGTTCTCGGCAGACCTAGTATAAACTACTTCTCCGAGTACATGATAACTCTCCTAGGGGGAAACGGGGGTGGGAGCAAATATTTTATTGCTCGACAGACCTAGTGTAAATACCTTTTTCAAAAATTTATTCGGCCTTTGGGGGCCAAAAGATAGCCTGCCCCCCTCCTTCCAGGGCTTTGGGGGTCCATGGCCGGAATGGCCTCCACCTGCGTCTGCCAACAGGGGCGGATGCAGGCCGACGGTATGGGGTAAATCGTGAAAAACATGGTTTGAAGAAGAAAATCGGCATAAAATCGCCAAAAATGGGTGGTTTGGAGGAAACTGCCTTTTTGCCACCCTCCCCCCATGGATCCGCCAGTGTTCGCCAATGCTTTCATTTGTTGCCAATTTCTGCCCATGCTAAATGGCCGGAGCGCATCCCCTGCCTGAGAGTGAGACCGTCTACGGAACACCCTAGTTGCAAGATTTCACTTATCTCGATATACATAACATATTTAGAAAGTGTAATATTTCAGGTAAATAAATGTGTTTCCATGCGACATCTCACGAGGTAAAATGTGACCATTTCACGTTTGATTTTTGGTAATTTTAGAGCTGATGTCTTGGAGAGCTATTTTGAGCATGATGATAAATATGTAAATGAGGAATAACAGCCTGATGCTCATATTATATAAAAACTTGTTCGAAAGTTAACAGTCAATATATTTCACCCATGGGGCATGGTCACGACAGCGAATGGACAGGTGGCAGAATTTTACAACATTTGAAAATTTAGAATTATGATACACACGCGTGGTTGCCTAATACACTTTCAATTCTTACTATAACTTGTACATACATTTCCATTCCGAGCTTATATATATATATATATATATAAAAGTAGCATTCAATTATTCTCACATTCTCCGTACATTCATTTCTAGATATAAACAGCTCACATACATTTCAACTTATAGTTACAAATTTATACAACTTGCCTATTATGATGATGACTATTGGTATTGCATGGGCTTCAGGAGGGTCCAGGAGGATGACATTATGTTTAGCTGGGGTTTATTTTTCCGAATTTCAATAGATTCGCTGATTTTAACCTCTGCAACATCTTTGCAGAGCCTAAGAATTTTAATGTTTAGTTTAGTGTGGTCTATATTAGTAATTTGAGGATGCTCGTTTTTGAAATGTTCACCGAAGGGTGTATTTTTAGTTTTGTTTTTTGCGTCTCTGAGATGTTCCATGTATCTTTCTCTGATCATACGCTTACTTTCACCAATGTAAATTTTGGAGCAGAGTTGACAAGTAATTTCATAAACGGAGTTCCGTTGGTGGCATCCACCTTCCAGTCCCGCCATGCAGCAGAAGCAGCGTCTGTTGCCGGCGGGACATGGAGGTGGGTCTAGGGCCGATCTAGTAATTTTGTTAGCTAACGTTTTCCCGCTTAACCATGTGATCTGGAACGGTAGTTTTGAAGTTTTTACGGCATGGGATACTTTATGGGAAAGCTCATCGTCTATGAAGGGTAGCCTAATGTAAGTGCGTTCATCTGTTTTTGGACGGGTTAGCTTCGTAATGTTCTCTCGGAACAGTCTAGTTTTAGTTCGCTGGATCAAATTGTTAGGATACCCGTTCATTTTAAAGATATTTTCAATTTTGAGCAGACCACGTTTTTGAGCTTCTTTGTCTGATCCAACCCTTTTAGCTCGGAGTAGCTGGGAATACAGAATTGACTTTTTTGTTTGAATGGAATGAGCCGAATTGTAGGGGAGGATTATTGGAGCTGCCATCGGCTTGATATATAACTCCGTACAATATTTGCCATTAGGATGAATAGTGAGCGTTGTATCAAGGAATGCTAAGCTATTACTCTCCGATTGGTCCGTTCGTTCGATGGAAAATTTTAGGGATGGATGAAAGCTGTTAATGGACTGATAAAATGAATCTAGAAGCTTAGAGCCATGACACCAAATTCCAAGTATATCATCAATATATCTTATGTAGATAAGGGGTTGATGGTCGAGTGAGGCAAGGAAAAGAGATTCTACTGCGTCCATAAAAACAATGGCGATCGGTGGGGCTATTCTACTTCCCATTGCTATACCTGTCTTTTGTCGGTAGAACTGTTGGCCAAATCTGAGATAGTTGTTCTGTAAGCAATGATGCAGAAGTTTATCAATGTCATGTAGTTCTAGTCCAAAGAAGTTTATTTGGTTTTGGTGTTTTTTCATTAGGTTCATTGTTGCTGAGATCGCCTCTTGAATGGGTATGTTTCCGTAAAGATTAGTTACATCGACAGTGAAAGCAATAGTGCCTTTGGGCATTCCATGTGGAAATTTGGCTTTGATTTTCGAAAGGTAGGTGTATGTGTTTTCTATGTGCGCCGGAACAAAAACTAGCAGTTGTGATATGATCTGTTCTAGGAGCCAACTCAATTTGTCCAGCGGATCTCCGCAGGCTGATACGATGGGTCGCAGTGGTATATCTTTTTGTGTGTCTTGGGTAAGCCATAAAGTTCAGCTGTGCGTGATCCTGAAGGTTTGATGGCTCGAATGATCTTATCTGGAATTTTGTCTACCATAGTATCATTAATTATGCTCCTGGTCTTGATATCTAACTTTTTAGTGGGGTTCTTTTTTACTTTCACATAATCTGTTGTTATTTGGGACGCTTTTTCTACATAGTCGCTCCTATCCATAATGACAAAGCCTTTACATTTGTCGGATCTTTTCACTATCAAATCCTCGTTTGACCGAAGCTGTTTCAATTGATTTAAGTCCTCTTGGCTGTGGTTAGGAGTTAATTTAGAACGATGGTTTTTGAACAAAGATATTATTTTCTGTTTGAGTTTACTTAGTTTTCCCTCTGTTGTCGGGTCAGAAGTTGGTGCCATCTTTGTATCTGTGTCCCCAAATCGGGGTGTGGGTATTTTACTAATGAGGGCCTGTTCGTCCTGGTTGTCATCTCTAATGGGCTGTGATACCTGGTCTAGATTCACATTGCCTTGAGATTTTTTGTCCTCAATGCAGTGCTTCCATCTAAGAGCAAAAGCACCCCTTTCAAAACCCGTTTCTGCTTGCTGAATAGTAGACTTGGTGATTTTCGTCGTCAAGGCAAAGTTAGGACCAAGGCTTAAGAGCTTAGTTAGTGTTGCAGAAATGGCTTGTTTAGATAGGTTTTGGATCCGAGGAGGTAACGAGTGCCCAGTAATACAATTACCGCAAACACAGGTATTAGCGATCTCCCATCGTTCAATACCCTCTGTCCAGGGATCTAGATCCTGTCCAGGCATTTTGTCACAAGAATCACAAACACACATCATAGAATCCTGCCAGCTCTCTTCTACTATTCCTATGCCTTCGTCTACCATCTGGTCATCCCCTACTTTGTCCTGCCCAGCAATTATATTTACGGCCTCAGATAAAGTTTCTAATCCTTCTGAATTTCCCTCATCCAAATAATCACACAGCTCACCCAGTTCAATCCCTACTGAAGAAAAATATTCGCCATCTAGCTTGTCATCGCAAGAATTACACACACAAAATATGCTATCATACCAAATCTCCTCAGTGACTCCTATTTGAGAGTCTAGCCTTAAACCATCCTTCCTTAAAATACTGTTCCCGGCACTAGTGTCTTTCTCTACTACTGTTAAGTTATTACATCCACCCAGAAAATCTTGGGCATCATACCATGTATTCATAGTAGGTGGTCGGTCTTCAGTCATCATCTGCCGTCTTCTTGGCCTCCGGATTATATCTGATGTTGAAGCCTCCTGCTCATATGGTGGTTCTGTATTCATTTCTGCTACAGTGACATCTGCTTCTGTAGTTGCTTCATCTGCGTCCGTCGTTGCACGATTCTGCTTGCGATGATGAAGGAGCGCCAACTTGTTTTCATGCGTCTTCTTGCTCTTCAGGGCTGTCTCGGCGTATACAGAGTTCCCCCTTCGGCATGTAAATCCCCACAGTGGATGCGTTCGAGCATTTTGTTTCGTTCTGACTTCTTCGCGACGAAGATATGCTTGAGTTCTGAAGGCTATTTTTATTTCTTCATTCAAGAGCTTTCTAAAGAATGTTTCTCTAATCTTCTTTTTCGCACTATTGTTACCGAAATCACCTACTTTGTCACTGATGAATTTGGGTGTTAAATTATTTTTGCGACATTTTACTAGAAAAGATATCCGGGTGTCCACTTTCGCTTGTTTTTCGGCATTTGTTACGATTTTGATTAACTCTCCGCGGTGGCTGCGCACTGGTTCTTTGAAAATGATGTCTTGGAGAGCTATTTTGAGCATGATGATAAATATGTAAATGAGGAATAACAGCCTGATGCTCATATTATATAAAACTTGTTCGAAAGTTAACAGTCAATATATTTCACCCATGGGGCATGGTCACGACAGCGAATGGACAGGTGGCAGAATTTTACAACATTTGAAAATTTAGAATTATGATACACACGCGTGGTTGCCTAATACACTTTCAATTCTTACTATAACTTGTACATACATTTCCATTCCGAGCTTATATATATATATATATATATATATATATATATAAAAGTAGCATTCAATTATTCTCACATTCTCCGTACATTCATTTCTAGATATAAACAGCTCACATACATTTCAACTTATAGTTACAAATTTATACAACTTGCCTATTATGATGATGACTATTGGTATTGCATGGGCTTCAGGAGGGTCCAGGAGGATGACATTATGTTTAGCTGGGGTTTATTTTTCCGAATTTCAATAGATTCGCTGATTTTAACCTCTGCAACATCTTTGCAGAGCCTAAGAATTTTAATGTTTAGTTTAGTGTGGTCTATATTAGTAATTTGAGGATGCTCGTTTTTGAAATGTTCACCGAAGGGTGTATTTTTAGTTTTGTTTTTGCGTCTCTGAGATGTTCCATGTATCTTTCTCTGATCATACGCTTACTTTCACCAATGTAAATTTTGGAGCAGAGTTGACAAGTAATTTCATAAACGGAGTTCCGTTGGTGGCATCCACCTTCCAGTCCCGCCATGCAGCAGAAGCAGCGTCTGTTGCCGGCGGGACATGGAGGTGGGTCTAGGGCCGATCTAGTAATTTTGTTAGCTAACGTTTTCCCGCTTAACCATGTGATCTGGAACGGTAGTTTTGAAGTTTTTACGGCATGGGATACTTTATGGGAAAGCTCATCGTCTATGAAGGGTAGCCTAATGTAAGTGCGTTCATCTGTTTTTGGACGGGTTAGCTTCGTAATGTTCTCTCGGAACAGTCTAGTTTTAGTTCGCTGGATCAAATTGTTAGGATACCCGTTCATTTTAAAGATATTTTCAATTTTGAGCAGACCACGTTTTTGAGCTTCTTTGTCTGATCCAACCCTTTTAGCTCGGAGTAGCTGGGAATACAGAATTGACTTTTTTGTTTGAATGGAATGAGCCGAATTGTAGGGGAGGATTATTGGAGCTGCCATCGGCTTGATATATAACTCCGTACAATATTTGCCATTAGGATGAATAGTGAGCGTTGTATCAAGGAATGCTAAGCTATTACTCTCCGATTGGTCCGTTCGTTCGATGGAAAATTTTAGGGATGGATGAAAGCTGTTAATGGACTGATAAAATGAATCTAGAAGCTTAGAGCCATGACACCAAATTCCAAGTATATCATCAATATATCTTATGTAGATAAGGGGTTGATGGTCGAGTGAGGCAAGGAAAAGAGATTCTACTGCGTCCATAAAAACAATGGCGATCGGTGGGGCTATTCTACTTCCCATTGCTATACCTGTCTTTTGTCGGTAGAACTGTTGGCCAAATCTGAGATAGTTGTTCTGTAAGCAATGATGCAGAAGTTTATCAATGTCATGTAGTTCTAGTCCAAAGAAGTTTATTTGGTTTTGGTGTTTTTTCATTAGGTTCATTGTTGCTGAGATCGCCTCTTGAATGGGTATGTTTCCGTAAAGATTAGTTACATCGACAGTGAAAGCAATAGTGCCTTTGGGCATTCCATGTGGAAATTTGGCTTTGATTTTCGAAAGGTAGGTGTATGTGTTTTCTATGTGCGCCGGAACAAAAACTAGCAGTTGTGATATGATCTGTTCTAGGAGCCAACTCAATTTGTCCAGCGGATCTCCGCAGGCTGATACGATGGGTCGCAGTGGTATATCTTTTTGTGTGTCTTGGGTAAGCCATAAAGTTCAGCTGTGCGTGATCCTGAAGGTTTGATGGCTCGAATGATCTTATCTGGAATTTTGTCTACCATAGTATCATTAATTATGCTCCTGGTCTTGATATCTAACTTTTTAGTGGGGTTCTTTTTTACTTTCACATAATCTGTTGTTATTTGGGACGCTTTTTCTACATAGTCGCTCCTATCCATAATGACAAAGCCTTTACATTTGTCGGATCTTTTCACTATCAAATCCTCGTTTGACCGAAGCTGTTTCAATTGATTTAAGTCCTCTTGGCTGTGGTTAGGAGTTAATTTAGAACGATGGTTTTTGAACAAAGATATTATTTTCTGTTTGAGTTTACTTAGTTTTCCCTCTGTTGTCGGGTCAGAAGTTGGTGCCATCTTTGTATCTGTGTCCCCAAATCGGGGTGTGGGTATTTTACTAATGAGGGCCTGTTCGTCCTGGTTGTCATCTCTAATGGGCTGTGATACCTGGTCTAGATTCACATTGCCTTGAGATTTTTTGTCCTCAATGCAGTGCTTCCATCTAAGAGCAAAAGCACCCCTTTCAAAACCCGTTTCTGCTTGCTGAATAGTAGACTTGGTGATTTTCGTCGTCAAGGCAAAGTTAGGACCAAGGCTTAAGAGCTTAGTTAGTGTTGCAGAAATGGCTTGTTTAGATAGGTTTTGGATCCGAGGAGGTAACGAGTGCCCAGTAATACAATTACCGCAAACACAGGTATTAGCGATCTCCCATCGTTCAATACCCTCTGTCCAGGGATCTAGATCCTGTCCAGGCATTTTGTCACAAGAATCACAAACACACATCATAGAATCCTGCCAGCTCTCTTCTACTATTCCTATGCCTTCGTCTACCATCTGGTCATCCCCTACTTTGTCCTGCCCAGCAATTATATTTACGGCCTCAGATAAAGTTTCTAATCCTTCTGAATTTCCCTCATCCAAATAATCACACAGCTCACCCAGTTCAATCCCTACTGAAGAAAAATATTCGCCATCTAGCTTGTCATCGCAAGAATTACACACACAAAATATGCTATCATACCAAATCTCCTCAGTGACTCCTATTTGAGAGTCTAGCCTTAAACCATCCTTCCTTAAAATACTGTTCCCGGCACTAGTGTCTTTCTCTACTACTGTTAAGTTATTACATCCACCCAGAAAATCTTGGGCATCATACCATGTATTCATAGTAGGTGGTCGGTCTTCAGTCATCATCTGCCGTCTTCTTGGCCTCCGGATTATATCTGATGTTGAAGCCTCCTGCTCATATGGTGGTTCTGTATTCATTTCTGCTACAGTGACATCTGCTTCTGTAGTTGCTTCATCTGCGTCCGTCGTTGCACGATTCTGCTTGCGATGATGAAGGAGCGCCAACTTGTTTTCATGCGTCTTCTTGCTCTTCAGGGCTGTCTCGGCGTATACAGAGTTCCCCCTTCGGCATGTAAATCCCCACAGTGGATGCGTTCGAGCATTTTGTTTCGTTCTGACTTCTTCGCGACGAAGATATGCTTGAGTTCTGAAGGCTATTTTTATTTCTTCATTCAAGAGCTTTCTAAAGAATGTTTCTCTAATCTTCTTTTTCGCACTATTGTTACCGAAATCACCTACTTTGTCACTGATGAATTTGGGTGTTAAATTATTTTTGCGACATTTTACTAGAAAAGATATCCGGGTGTCCACTTTCGCTTGTTTTTCGGCATTTGTTACGATTTTGATTAACTCTCCGCGGTGGCTGCGCACTGGTTCTTTGAAAATGATGTCTTGGAGAGCTATTTTGAGCATGATGATAAATATGTAAATGAGGAATAACAGCCTGATGCTCATATTATATAAAACTTGTTCGAAAGTTAACAGTCAATATATTTCACCCATGGGGCATGGTCACGACAGCGAATGGACAGGTGGCAGAATTTTACAACATTTGAAAATTTAGAATTATGATACACACGCGTGGTTGCCTAATACACTTTCAATTCTTACTATAACTTGTACATACATTTCCATTCCGAGCTTATATATATATATATATATATATATATATAAAGTAGCATTCAATTATTCTCACATTCTCCGTACATTCATTTCTAGATATAAACAGCTCACATACATTTCAACTTATAGTTACAAATTTATACAACTTGCCTATTATGATGATGACTATTGGTATTGCATGGGCTTCAGGAGGGTCCAGGAGGATGACATTATGTTTAGCTGGGGTTTATTTTTCCGAATTTCAATAGATTCGCTGATTTTAACCTCTGCAACATCTTTGCAGAGCCTAAGAATTTTAATGTTTAGTTTAGTGTGGTCTATATTAGTAATTTGAGGATGCTCGTTTTTGAAATGTTCACCGAAGGGTGTATTTTTAGTTTTGTTTTTTGCGTCTCTGAGATGTTCCATGTATCTTTCTCTGATCATACGCTTACTTTCACCAATGTAAATTTTGGAGCAGAGTTGACAAGTAATTTCATAAACGGAGTTCCGTTGGTGGCATCCACCTTCCAGTCCCGCCATGCAGCAGAAGCAGCGTCTGTTGCCGGCGGGACATGGAGGTGGGTCTAGGGCCGATCTAGTAATTTTGTTAGCTAACGTTTTCCCGCTTAACCATGTGATCTGGAACGGTAGTTTTGAAGTTTTTACGGCATGGGATACTTTATGGGAAAGCTCATCGTCTATGAAGGGTAGCCTAATGTAAGTGCGTTCATCTGTTTTTGGACGGGTTAGCTTCGTAATGTTCTCTCGGAACAGTCTAGTTTTAGTTCGCTGGATCAAATTGTTAGGATACCCGTTCATTTTAAAGATATTTTCAATTTTGAGCAGACCACGTTTTTGAGCTTCTTTGTCTGATCCAACCCTTTTAGCTCGGAGTAGCTGGGAATACAGAATTGACTTTTTTGTTTGAATGGAATGAGCCGAATTGTAGGGGAGGATTATTGGAGCTGCCATCGGCTTGATATATAACTCCGTACAATATTTGCCATTAGGATGAATAGTGAGCGTTGTATCAAGGAATGCTAAGCTATTACTCTCCGATTGGTCCGTTCGTTCGATGGAAAATTTTAGGGATGGATGAAAGCTGTTAATGGACTGATAAAATGAATCTAGAAGCTTAGAGCCATGACACCAAATTCCAAGTATATCATCAATATATCTTATGTAGATAAGGGGTTGATGGTCGAGTGAGGCAAGGAAAAGAGATTCTACTGCGTCCATAAAAACAATGGCGATCGGTGGGGCTATTCTACTTCCCATTGCTATACCTGTCTTTTGTCGGTAGAACTGTTGGCCAAATCTGAGATAGTTGTTCTGTAAGCAATGATGCAGAAGTTTATCAATGTCATGTAGTTCTAGTCCAAAGAAGTTTATTTGGTTTTGGTGTTTTTTCATTAGGTTCATTGTTGCTGAGATCCCTTCATAGACGATGAGCTTTCCCATAAAGTATCCCATGCCGTAAAAACTTCAAAACTACCGTTCCAGATCACATGGTTAAGCGGGAAAACGTTAGCTAACAAAATTACTAGATCGGCCCTAGACCCACCTCCATGTCCCGCCGGCAACAGACGCTGCTTCTGCTGCATGGCGGGACTGGAAGGTGGATGCCACCAGCGGAACTCCGTTTATGAAATTACTTGTCAACTCTGCTCCAAAATTTACATTGGTGAAAGTAAGCGTATGATCAGAGAAAGATACATGGAACATCTCAGAGACGCAAAAAACAAAACTAAAAATACACCCTTCGGTGAACATTTCAAAAACGAGCATCCTCAAATTACTAATATAGACCACACTAAACTAAACATTAAAATTCTTAGGCTCTGCAAAGATGTTGCAGAGGTTAAAATCAGCGAATCTATTGAAATTCGGAAAAATAAACCCCAGCTAAACATAATGTCATCCTCCTGGACCCTCCTGAAGCCCATGCAATACCAATAGTCATCATCATAATAGGCAAGTTGTATAAATTTGTAACTATAAGTTGAAATGTATGTGAGCTGTTTATATCTAGAAATGAATGTACGGAGAATGTGAGAATAATTGAATGCTACTTTATATATATATATATATATATATATAAGCTCGGAATGGAAATGTATGTACAAGTTATAGTAAGAATTGAAAGTGTATTAGGCAACCACGCGTGTGTATCATAATTCTAAATTTTCAAATGTTGTAAAAATTCTGCCACCTGTCCATTCGCTGTCGTGACCATGCCCCATGGGTGAAATATATTGACTGTTAACTTTCGAACAAGTTTTATATAATATGAGCATCAGGCTGTTATTCCTCATTTACATATTTATCATCATGCTCAAAATAGCTCTCCAAGACATCATTTTCAAAGAACCAGTGCGCAGCCACCGCGGAGAGTTAATCAAAATCGTAACAAATGCCGAAAAACAAGCGAAAGTGGACACCCGGATATCTTTTCTAGTAAAATGTCGCAAAAATAATTTAACACCCAAATTCATCAGTGACAAAGTAGGTGATTTCGGTAACAATAGTGCGAAAAAGAAGATTAGAGAAACATTCTTTAGAAAGCTCTTGAATGAAGAAATAAAAATAGCCTTCAGAACTCAAGCATATCTTCGTCGCGAAGAAGTCAGAACGAAACAAAATGCTCGAACGCATCCACTGTGGGGATTTACATGCCGAAGGGGGAACTCTGTATACGCCGAGACAGCCCTGAAGAGCAAGAAGACGCATGAAAACAAGTTGGCGCTCCTTCATCATCGCAAGCAGAATCGTGCAACGACGGACGCAGATGAAGCAACTACAGAAGCAGATGTCACTGTAGCAGAAATGAATACAGAACCACCATATGAGCAGGAGGCTTCAACATCAGATATAATCCGGAGGCCAAGAAGACGGCAGATGATGACTGAAGACCGACCACCTACTATGAATACATGGTATGATGCCCAAGATTTTCTGGGTGGATGTAATAACTTAACAGTAGTAGAGAAAGACACTAGTGCCGGGAACAGTATTTTAAGGAAGGATGGTTTAAGGCTAGACTCTCAAATAGGAGTCACTGAGGAGATTTGGTATGATAGCATATTTTGTGTGTGTAATTCTTGCGATGACAAGCTAGATGGCGAATATTTTTCTTCAGTAGGGATTGAACTGGGTGAGCTGTGTGATTATTTGGATGAGGGAAATTCAGAAGGATTAGAAACTTTATCTGAGGCCGTAAATATAATTGCTGGGCAGGACAAAGTAGGGGATGACCAGATGGTAGACGAAGGCATAGGAATAGTAGAAGAGAGCTGGCAGGATTCTATGATGTGTGTTTGTGATTCTTGTGACAAAATGCCTGGACAGGATCTAGATCCCTGGACAGAGGGTATTGAACGATGGGAGATCGCTAATACCTGTGTTTGCGGTAATTGTATTACTGGGCACTCGTTACCTCCTCGGATCCAAAACCTATCTAAACAAGCCATTTCTGCAACACTAACTAAGCTCTTAAGCCTTGGTCCTAACTTTGCCTTGACGACGAAAATCACCAAGTCTACTATTCAGCAAGCAGAAACGGGTTTTGAAAGGGGGTGCTTTTGCTCTTAGATGGAAGCACTGCATTGAGGACAAAAAATCTCAAGGCAATGTGAATCTAGACCAGGTATCACAGCCCATTAGAGATGACAACCAGGACGAACAGGCCCTCATTAGTAAAATACCCACACCCCGATTTGGGGACACAGATACAAAGATGGCACCAACTTCTGACCCGACAACAGAGGGAAAACTAAGTAAACTCAAACAGAAAATAATATCTTTGTTCAAAAACCATCGTTCTAAATTAACTCCTAACCACAGCCAAGAGGACTTAAATCAATTGAAACAGCTTCGGTCAAACGAGGATTTGATAGTGAAAAGATCCGACAAATGTAAAGGCTTTGTCATTATGGATAGGAGCGACTATGTAGAAAAAGCGTCCCAAATAACAACAGATTATGTGAAAGTAAAAAAGAACCCCACTAAAAAGTTAGATATCAAGACCAGGAGCATAATTAATGATACTATGGTAGACAAAATTCCAGATAAGATCATTCGAGCCATCAAACCTTCAGGATCACGCACAGCTGAACTTTATGGCTTACCCAAGACACACAAAAAGATATACCACTGCGACCCATCGTATCAGCCTGCGGAGATCCGCTGGACAAATTGAGTTGGCTCCTAGAACAGATCATATCACAACTGCTAGTTTTTGTTCCGGCGCACATAGAAAACACATACACCTACCTTTCGAAAATCAAAGCCAAATTTCCACATGGAATGCCCAAAGGCACTATTGCTTTCACTGTCGATGTAACTAATCTTTACGGAAACATACCCATTCAAGAGGCGATCTCAGCAACAATGAACCTAATGAAAAAACACCAAAACCAAATAAACTTCTTTGGACTAGAACTACATGACATTGATAAACTTCTGCATCATTGCTTACAGAACAACTATCTCAGATTTGGCCAACAGTTCTACCGACAAAAGACAGGTATAGCAATGGGAAGTAGAATAGCCCCACCGATCGCCATTGTTTTTATGGACGCAGTAGAATCTCTTTTCCTTGCCTCACTCGACCATCAACCCCTTATCTACATAAGATATATTGATGATATACTTGGAATTTGGTGTCATGGCTCTAAGCTTCTAGATTCATTTTATCAGTCCATTAACAGCTTTCATCCATCCCTAAAATTTTCCATCGAACGAACGGACCAATCGGAGAGTAATAGCTTAGCATTCCTTGATACAACGCTCACTATTCATCCTAATGGCAAATATTGTACGGAGTTATATATCAAGCCGATGGCAGCTCCAATAATCCTCCCCTACAATTCGGCTCATTCCATTCAAACAAAAAGTCAATTCTGTATTCCCAGCTACTCCGAGCTAAAAGGGTTGGATCAGACAAAGAAGCTCAAAAACGTGGTCTGCTCAAAATTGAAAATATCTTTAAAATGAACGGGTATCCTAACAATTTGATCCAGCGAACTAAAACTAGACTGTTCCGAGAGAACATTACGAAGCTAACCCGTCCAAAAACAGATGAACGCACTTACATTAGGCTACCCTTCATAGACGATGAGCTTTCCCATAAAGTATCCCATGCCGTAAAAACTTCAAAACTACCGTTCCAGATCACATGGTTAAGCGGGAAAACGTTAGCTAACAAAATTACTAGATCGGCCCTAGACCCACCTCCATGTCCCGCCGGCAACAGACGCTGCTTCTGCTGCATGGCGGGACTGGAAGGTGGATGCCACCAACGGAACTCAGTTTATGAAATTACTTGTCAACTCTGCTCCAAAATTTACATTGGTGAAAGTAAGCGTATGATCAGAGAAAGATACATGGAACATCTCAGAGACGCAAAAAACAAAACTAAAAATACACCCTTCGGTGAACATTTCAAAAACGAGCATCCTCAAATTACTAATATAGACCACACTAAACTAAACATTAAAATTCTTAGGCTCTGCAAAGATGTTGCAGAGGTTAAAATCAGCGAATCTATTGAAATTCGGAAAAATAAACCCCAGCTAAACATAATGTCATCCTCCTGGACCCTCCTGAAGCCCATGCAATACCAATAGTCATCATCATAATAGGCAAGTTGTATAAATTTGTAACTATAAGTTGAAATGTATGTGAGCTGTTTATATCTAGAAATGAATGTACGGAGAATGTGAGAATAATTGAATGCTACTTTATATATATATATATATATATATATATATAAGCTCGGAATGGAAATGTATGTACAAGTTATAGTAAGAATTGAAAGTGTATTAGGCAACCACGCGTGTGTATCATAATTCTAAATTTTCAAATGTTGTAAAATTCTGCCACCTGTCCATTCGCTGTCGTGACCATGCCCCATGGGTGAAATATATTGACTGTTAACTTTCGAACAAGTTTTATATAATATGAGCATCAGGCTGTTATTCCTCATTTACATAATTTTAGAGCTCTTTGGGAGCCGGTGCCGGACCCTTTCTGACGGCTCCGGCTCCGATCAAAAGTGTTTCGGCGGCTCTGGCTCCGGGTAGAATGGTCGGCTCCGACCGGCTCCGGCTCCGGCTCCGCATCCCTGGTATGATTTGACATGATTCTTTTCAGGGGAGCGAAAATAATTCCGTTGACCTCGGGATACGAAGGATTTGACGTTCACTTCAACAGCCTCTGGAGCCTGAACCAAGCTGTGCCCCGCAAAAAACCAGGAACTGGTTTTGTATGTCATGTTTCTTGGCTTGCATACCGATTTTAAGCAAAATCAAATGTCCCCGTGTTTGGTGATCCGTTGGGTCTTATGCTAAAGTCAATGGCATTTAATACATTACGGCCAAAATTGATGTTTACGGCACATTTTGTGCTCTATGTCAAGAACGCTAGGCGATAGAGCAATATAAAGACCTGTTTCGGAATGGTCTCGGTAAGGGCTTTCAAATGATGTATGATTTGTGGCGATTATAGAAATGATGAATATAATCTGAACATAGAGTATCGAACTCCTGCTGTTTTCATAGACACTGCTACATAAGCAGATTTTTAGACCTGGGTCAATAGCTCAGGAGGACATGACGATGAAGCTTTCATTTTGATACCATTACGTTTAGGGTGTTATTACGAATCAATGGATGTGCATATTGGCTATGCTAGATCAGATAGTGACCTTGACCTGGCCTCAGGTCAGGTCATTTTTGCATTTTGACCTAGTATAGTCATATTATACATTATTCGATTAGTCGTAACAAGAGGAAGCAATCCGAATGGTGCCCAAACTATTCTAACACCACTCAGTCGGACGCCAGAGCCCCGAAACTATGCCACCTTTTTTTGACCTGCCATGACCTCAATATTGACCGGAGTCAAAAAGTGACTAATGTAGTTTCTTCATGACTTGGTATGAGCCATCCACCAGAGTTCGAACTTTTTCGCTATCCTGTATAGGAGCCGAGTTCGAGGAGGGGGGGGGTTGAATACCTTCCCCCTCCATGGCGAAGTTGGCTCAGGGGCCCACCGGGGCGGATATTACCTGCATAGCTGGAGACTGTTTCGGAGCAATAAAGAAGGGTCAAGTCCCATAGCCACCCTCCCTAAATGAAGTTCTGGATCCAACATGTTTGGGCCATAGGAGGATCCAGGGGGCAAAGGGGGGCACGTGCCCCCGATCGCTCCTTGGTGCCCCCTGAAATGGTCACGGCGCCACCTCCCCCTGTAACGTCGCTTCCCACCCCCCAGGAATGCGGAAATTGGCACCCATCGATAGGATTTTGCACCCGCATGATAGGTTTTGCCGGTCAAAAGTGGCGCCCCCTGGTCCGGATGCCCCCCGTCCCCTGGAAGGTGCTCCCTCCCCCTCCCCGAATAGAAATCCTGGATCCGCCTATGGCTTGGACGCTTCAAGACAAACCATTTGGGCCCCCAGAGATGGTATCCGTGCCAAACAATTGTTCCATCGTCTCGGAGCCACCAAAGAGTTGGTCTCTGGGCGCCCCGAGTGTTGGTTTTGGGGGCCCTCAACAGTTGGTCTCGGTGGATCCAAGGGTGGGTCCCAAGAGTAAGGACAACATTTAGGTGGCGTTGGGATCTCCCAATATCAATTCACGAAACGCCCATCAGTCATCACAGAGCTCAGTCCAAGGGGAGAGGCTATCCCCTCTAACCCGGCCTATGATCTGTCCCAAGATATCGTCCGCTCCTGAGCAAGAGCTCCTCCCTGTTTGAAATCCTCTATCCGCCTATGGTTCCCGCGTATTCAGGGTCATTGAACCTATAAGTGTTTTCATCATTTCCGCCATAAAAAACCAGGGCTGTGAAAGCGCGGGAAACCAATCAGCGCAACTACCGCAAAATACCTTTACTTTTACACTATTATCCATTCTTATTTCTTATTATACTACAAAGACACCTATCCCATTGTGCGCTGCACTATACGGTTTTCCTGCCATCTAGCGTCTTTTTCATATACCTTAGAGCACGAGGGCTAGAAAGTCCTTATCTGAGCATTTCATTTTGTGGACTATGTGAACTGTTGTTATTTTGACCTCCTTATTGTAGATATTGGTTTTGTAGACGATTTTAGTTGTAGACGATTTTAGTTGTAGACGATTTTAGTCTCCCCTAACGGAGCATTTTGTAGACTTTATGAGCTGTAGATAATATAATTGTAGACGATTTTGGTTGTAGACGATTTTAGCTGTAGACGATTTTAGTCGTAGACGTTTTACCTGTAGATGAATTGTAGTGTAGACGTTTTGAGCTGTAGACGTTTCCATAGGGCCCCTATAAAAGTATCCATTTTTTCATAGTTTTCCATTATAAAGAAATTAAATAAAATTAAAAAATAATTTTAGAGGCGAATACGCTAATATTATGAACCAATATAAAAATATAAAGATAAATTCTATTTTGTTTTACATCTTGATTATCTCGCGCCAAATGTGCTTCCACAAAATCTGGCGCGCTGTTGTTGCCCTGTGTGTATATGAAGAGGAGAAGGAGACTGAAAGGCCAATTATCAAATTATTGGAAAAAGTGATTATTTACAGACTTTGGTCAAGAAGAAACCTATTTCCAAACTATTGGAGCGCATAGCTGCTACTTTTCTTCATAGACCTTCATTCATAGCATTTTCGTGGCAAGGAGAAATGCCTGATTGTTTGCTGGTTTGAAGAAAGTGAAGAAGAATTCAGCGCTCCATTCCTTTTTGTTTCTGGAGAAGACTCAAGCGGCTCACAACAGCGCCCAGCTTTAGGAAAAAAATTTCAAACAGCTGTTCAAGCTGCAGTTTGGTAACCATTTGTGCCATCTCAGCCTTGTTGTAGTACTTTCTGTACATTGATACTGAATATTTTATCATGGATGTTGCGGACAATCTTGTTGGACAGAGTCAGATAAAGGATGAAGTGGGGGACCGATGTCAGAAACTGTTCCAAGACTTCTTAGAAGAGTAAGTATAGTGTCAACTTTGCATGGTGACAGCCAGTCTGTAGATCATCACAGATTTTGCTGATATATTGTTGCAGAAAGGTCTTGTTAAGGTGGTCTCCAGGCAGACTTCCATTCTGGGGCAGTTTTCGCCCAACAGGATGAGTAGGGAAACTTAAGGGCTTAGATTGATAATTGGGGTAGCACATATCTTCTGCTGGGACTGACATGGAGATGCTCCAGTTTTCAAAACATTGCAGGCAGCTTGATAAAGTGATTGGGGTATCTGAAATTGGTGCACAAATATTGTGCCTGGGCAGTATTTCATTTTAACTGTGGTAAAATTCTGCTCAATATGAATTTCTTGCCTTATTTGTTTGATTTCAAATTCTAGGAAATACTTTTAACTGACATCTTATTTATGTCATTGCAAAGAATGTCTACTTTCAGATCTGTACTCTACCACACAGATAAATTACACAGAGAAATCTTTTTTCCCATTCATTATACCCTCCTTTACCTACTTTCTTTGATGGGCGCTATATGACCACACTGGTTGGTGCACCCTTAAACTCAAAGAACAACATACTTTCTTTGACAGAAATGTGACACTTGTGAAAGTTTTGTTTTTTTGTGCTAACTCAATTAACAAACATTGTTTCTTTCCCCTCATTTATCTTCTTGGTGCCTGCCCTAGGTGTCAGCTCTTATTGATATTTTCACACTTGCCAGAAATATTGACAAAGCTTCCCCAATCCTGTAGGTGTGCTTTGAGGCCGCCCCAACAAGATCTTATTGAAACTAAGGCCCTATAATGCCAATCAGAACCCTTGGTCAAAACCTGCCACATTTTGCATAAAGGCATAAAGGGAAATTTTCTTTGCAGTTATAAAATTGCTCTAAGTAGCTAGACTTATGTTTGGAATTCAAATGTAAAATTGTTACTATTTCAGCCTATGAAAGGCATCCTTTAACTGATTTTCTTAAAAATATAAATATGTATATAAACTTAGCAGTGAATCCAGTCCAGCCCAGTGGACCTGGTCAGAGGTGGATCCAGGGGCCATGCACATACCCTGATCCAGAACTCTCCACTCATTGAAAATGCTGTGGCAACACCTGAATCACTGTCTCCCACATCCCCCCCAGGCACCTCATATCAGGCTGCTCTGTTCAGAAATGGCCCCCTGCTGGTCTAAATGGTGCCACCCGCCAGCGCAAGGTTCCCCCTCCCCCATATCCTCTACCATATCCTCAACATGCTGCCAAATCAGGCAGTCAGCTGGCTGTCATGTCCGAACCGTATCTATAGGAACCGTGCCCCTCCCCCACGTAGAAATTCAATATCTGCCTGTACTCAGCATCCTTTGAC
The DNA here is from genome assembly GCA_034440635.1 of Lepas anatifera. Classification (NCBI taxonomy): domain Eukaryota; kingdom Metazoa; phylum Arthropoda; class Thecostraca; family Lepadidae; genus Lepas; species Lepas anatifera. Next base: position 108,598 of record JAOTON010000801.1, on the reverse strand, counting down.
ATCTGGCTGGCCTGATTTTCTCACCTTTTCACTTTCAGATCACAATTTTTCCTTTCCAGAGAACGTTTTATAACCTTTCAATTATGTTTTTTTCGTTTTTAGAGAACAATTTTTAATTCGTTTACTAAATAAGTTGTCTTGCTTCTGCTTTTTTAACTTTGTTTTCCGTTCCGTCACATTTGCAATATTTGTTTTCTGTGCAACCTAGCCAACTCAATGCATTTCAATGAAATAAGCGGTACTAAAAACGGGATGAAAAGTGAAAAGCACAAGGTGTCATGTGCTGGGTGGGTCATAGTCACAGTTAAATGGTCAGATGGCTTTTATGTGCACCAGAGTGCTGAAGTCTATGCTGATGATTTAAGGCTTACAAACCTCCATTCCTGTGCATAAACATTTTTGAACTGTTTCTCTAAACCATTGTATCACATATTATTTGTGCTGCTTTCAGATGGGTCAATGTAAATTAACTTGTGGGGCCTATGTGATGTGTTGTAAAGTTGGTGTTACACTTGGATATGGAAACAATAGTGAAGTAGTAAGGTACTGAATAGGATAAATAAAACTTCAGTTAGTAGCTAAACCTCAGTGTACCAAGGAAATTTTTTATGACATCTTATTTGACAACTAAATGTTTCCATTGTGTTTTCTGAAATATGCTGTTTGCTTTGACATTAACCCTTCCCTCACTTGAGGTGATAATTATTTAATTCGGTATCACTCTTGTGAGGATTGGAGGACTATAATACTTCCTTAAAAACGAAATAAAACTCTTTATAAAACAATATAACATAGGTAAAAATTAAGAATGGGCACTCCCCCATCGAACCTTGGTGCCTCCTGAGAGGCTGCTTCCCATCTTATTTTGTTCGATTCTATATGAGTCGTCGAGTGCACACCTCGATGGGAGGTTTAACGTAACAGTGTTCTGGAGGTCAGGGACTGCTTCGTATGTATACATCTTGGGAATGTCGGCTGTATTCATATGACGGATAGTGAAAGAGCACCCCCAACTTGTCTGGGTTGAGTCGTTTGATTTCAGTCAGAAAGTGTTCACAGCTTCGAAGCTGGAGTTTAAAGGGAATGTGGCACCTTCATAACGTGATTTTAACTGAGATAGGCAAGTTGTAAAGCAAGTCGGAAAACCCGGTATTCAATATGACATTTGTCTTGGAACTCGATATTTCCTTGGAAAATGCTAAAACCTACCTGACACCAACCCCCTCATCAGCCCGTCGCCGGGCGGCCATTGTTGTGAGCTGCTGGTGTGACGACATATGCTGACGTCACGATGAGCATCAGCCAATCGAAGCCCTTGAAGCGTTTCAAGTATGGTAGTGGTTGCCAGATCGTGACATCATCCACTGGCTGATATTTATTTCTTTTTCTAGAGGAGTATTTTAAAAATCAAAATATCGAGCTTATTGTACATTTTTCAGAGAAGTCATGAGTGGTTTCATTATTTTCGGCTAAAAGTACGCCTAATTGCACTAAATTCCAGGATTCGACCAAGGTGCCACATTCCCTTTAAAGGGAAGGTGGCTGGTGTCAGGTAGGTTTTAGCTTTTTGTACGGAAATATCGAGTTCCAAGACAAATGATACATGGGGTACCGGTTTTTCCTACTTGCTTTACAACTTGGCTATCTCAGTTAAAATCACGCTATGAAGGTGCCACATTCCCTTTAAATGCTTACTGCTCGAAGGGGTGTCCTGTGCAGTGGTAAGCTTGTTTGGCTGTGCACTTCTTTAAATAGACGTTACGATCTATTTTTAGCTGAATGAAGTAGCCAAGAGAAGTGAGGATAAGAAAGCTAACAAGATTGCTTGATTCGGCTAAAATTTAAGATTCCTAGATTCTGAATGAAAAGGCCAGATTCACTGCGTGTTTCACACCAAAGCAGATGAATAGGGAAAATGTACCATGTGAACATAATTTCTCATTTCAGAAACTTGTCGAGCTTTTTCTTTCGGCAGGGATGCTGAGTGCCTGCTGCAATGTTTTATATTTTCCCAGCTCCTTGATTGACGCAAATCACGATAATCGTAGCACTTGTATGAAATAATTAAGTTGATTGACATTTGCATTGCTGTTTGTGTGATTCTCAATTTCAAACAATTATGTAATCTTCTTTCTGTATTTGATCACCTATGTTTCTAATCATAATGAGTTAAATCCCTTGAAATATATTTCCAAAGTAAAGTAAACAGCAATGATTTTTAAACTTTAGGGGTTGGCAAGAATATATTCTTATTCATCTAATTTACCATCTTCGTAGTGATTGGCAATGTCGAATTCTGCCCTTTTCAGGTGGAAGGACCATTCTGGGGAGGTGAAGTACCTTGAACCAGCAAAAGAGCTGATCAAGCCTGAAAGGAACACGCTGGAGGTTAGCTTTGAAGACATTGAGAGGTTTAATCAGAGCTTGGCTACAACTATCCAGGAGGAGTTCTACAGGTTGGTAACACTTTTAGATGACTACCCAAAATCTGTTCAGGTCAGGTTATTTGATGAAGGTCCACACAGTTGTGGCTTTTCACTTGTCACGTTTTATGAGTGTTGTCGCACGTGTATGAGTGTGGTAGGTTGGAGGGCAAGTTTTCCGGTACAGGCAGCGAAGCGATCCTCTCCTCTCGTAGTTAGCTCAGCTCCTTGACCGACCCGCCGCAGGGTGTACCCGTTCTTGTGCCGCGCCGTGCGCATCTTCGCCAAGGACCGCGCCGGCGTCAGCGTTGACAAGCAGCACTACGTCTCGCTGGTGGAGTACCCGACCTCTGTGCGCGTGCGCCAGCTGACGACGTCGCGGGTCGGTCAGCTGCTGCGTATCACTGGGCAGGTGGTGCGCAGCCACCCTGTCCACCCGGAGCTGGTGTCGGGCACCTTCACCTGCCTCGAGTGCCAGACCGTCATCAGGGATGTGGAGCAGCAGTTCAAGGTACGTGAAGGCGGCCGGTGTGGTGACGTTATATTAGCATATGTTCCCCATCACAGATGGTTGAATTTTCCGAACTTAAAATTATGTGAAATATGTATTGTATCATGTTTCCAATTTCCAAGTCTGCTGAGATGGAGCAGGATAGAAATAGTACCGGCCGACAAACGTAACAAGAGTGGAAGATATCGCTAGGTTTTTTAGCTATCAGGTTTGTTTTTGATGGCATCTTACATTTATGGTGTTACATTGCTTGAATAGATAGACATGTTTGAATTATGCTGCCACAGTTGGATAGAGTTAAAATTCAGCTATTGTCGTCCACCCACAGCCGGACTTGCCTACTGTAGCCCATTGTAATGGTGCCGCCTCCACTTAAAGGTAGCTTCAGTTCGGAAATCTAACGAAGACCGATATGGCCGTTATCAACTGTATCTGGCGGTGTTGGCGTCAGGTGTATCCGGTGGTGTTGTCGGCGTCAACTGTCTCTGTGGTGCTGTCGGTGCCAGCTGTATCCGACGGTGTTGTCGGCGTCAACTGTCTCTGCGGTGTTGTCGGTGCCAGCTGTATCCGGCGGTGTTGTCGGCGTCAGCTGTCTCTGCGGTGTTGTCGGTGCCAGCTGTATCCGGCGGTGTTGTCGGTGCCAGCTGTATCCGGCGGTGTTGTCGGCGCCAACTGTATCCGGCGGTGTTGTCGGTGCCAGCTGTATCCGGCGGTGTTGTCGGCGCCAGCTGTATCCGGCGGTGTTGGCGGCAGCTGTATCCGGCGGTGTTGTCGGCGCCAGCTGTCTCTGTGGTGTTGTCGGCGTCAGCTGACGACAGTGTTTTCGCCGGCAGTTCTCCAACCCGACCATGTGTCGGAACCCGGAGTGTAACAACCGTAGCCGGTTCACGCTGGACCTGGAGAAGTCGCGCTTCGTCGACTACCAGAAGCTGCGTATTCAGGAGACGCAGGCCGAGCTGCCGCGCGGCTCCATCCCTCGCAGGCGAGTGTGCTCCCCCCGTCCTGATCCTTACTGCTGCGTCCTAACCTTCATCGACGCTGCCGAACCTCCTTCATTACCCTTTTAGTGGTTGTAATCCGCCAACCTTGCGGGGGACTTAAATCTTCAGATGGTCCGGTGACCCAAATTTTCAGAAATTGTGTCACAAAACAAAGGCCCTGTCATATTTTCCCACACGGTCTGGTTATGAACGAACGACTTCTGCATTGATGATGTACATGTTCTGTATGACACGCCCTTTTCTTTGCGATTGACCAATATTTTGCTGCCTTCCTTGGTGCAGCTTTTGTCGTCTTTAGCAATTCCCGCCTTCGACTGTTTGTTGTGTCTTTGTTCTCCGGTAATCGCGTGGTATTTGTCTGCTAACCTGATATCTTTACGGATATCTCACTGATCTCTCTAACCTGATCTCTCACTAACCTCGCCCCCCCCATTCGCACCAATAATGTCCCGCTTCACACCTGGGCTTTTTAACTTCCCTGTGGATCAACGAAGCAAGTATCAAATGTCTACATTGTAGTATTTAGATGGCACCCGTTTTTCTCCCTGAGACGCCCTTGTTTCCTGTGTAGCTCTGAAGACCTAGTCAGCGGACAAATCGACCTCCAGGGAAGGACAGGAACAGGGTTGCCCTAGTTTCTATAGTGAAAATATGTCATATTTGGCATATTTTTGGCCATGATATTGACCTAATTTGTGAAATATTGGTCACAATCTGTCAAAAGAACATGGAAACACGCCAAACGTACCATCTCTCTATACAGTCATATTTATTTTGTTCAGAGACATGATTGGCTTGTTATAACATTTTGAAAATATAGTATTGCATGTAAAAATATGCCAAATTTATGACATTTGGCTGTAAATATGCCCAACTTGCAACCCTGGACAGGAATACTATTTTCTTATCAGGAACACATGCGAAGCTTTTGATAACTAAAACGGACATTGGTTCCAAGTGGAGGAAAATCCGGAGCACTGGGGACCAATGGGAAGGGCTAATGACCAGAAATACTCCACCAATATTTCTGTAAAAATGTGCCACGCACCAGGCCCGTGGTGCGTGGCAGGTCATTTTACAGAAGAACTGGCGACAGAGGAACCCTACGTCCTTTAGAAGCCTTCTTTTACAGAAGAACCCACGCCCCTGCTTACCATTCCCGTTCCCTCTTCTCCTTCCCGCGCACCGCTGACCTGCGCACTTTCTCATACCGCTAACTCCTCTCTCACTCCTCACGTCACTAACTTCTCATTTCCCCTCATGCGCCATTAACCTCGGCTCCCACCACTGACCAGCCCCCCCTCACATTGACCTCGTCTCGCCCCGCGCAGTGTGGACGTGATTGTCCGGGCCGAGTCGGTGGAGAGTGCGCAGGCCGGCGACCGCTGTGACTTTGTCGGCACGCTGATCGTCGTGCCGGACGTCTCCGTGCTGGCCACTCCTGGCACCCGCGCCGAGACCGGCTCCAAAGTCCGCGGTGCGTATCTGCTGATGGCTTAATTAGGGTGGTCTGCCCGAGTAGTAGATTTGATGTGCAGTTGGATGCACTAAACAGCGTCAGAAAAATTAAACGAGCAGATTGCTGTTGCTGTTAATTGCGCTTCTATTCTTTTTTGTCAGAGGTCGTCGTTGCTGTCTGTATCCTGTCCTGAGAATTCATGTTAAGACTTCATACTTTTGGCGCAAAAGGCTTGGGCCCGGGTATAAACACACCGGTTTTAGTTTTTAAGTTAGAGAAATCTCCCGAAACTTGTCTTTTTAATTAATGTGACCGTTTTAGTTCTGGCTCCTTTTGGCTAAGACGTAAACTTGTATCGATCGAATCGCTAACACCACGTACTGGCAGCATTGATCTTCAATGAATAGTAATGGTGGTGCATCTCCAGTCCTTGGAGCTGGTTGCTAGACCATCGCAGTCGCCGTTTTCCTTCATTGCAGCCTCCAATGATTCGTCATGCCCGCCTCTGTTTCTCCCGCAGGCGACGACCAGGAGGGTGTGCGCGGTCTGAAGGCGCTGGGAGTGCGGGACCTAAACTACCGCACGGCCTTCCTGGCCAGTACGGTGTCGGCGGCGGCGGCCTCTGTAGGTGGCGCTGAGCTGCGGCCCAGCCAGCTCACCGCCGAGGCCATCAAGAAACAGATGTCGGAGGCGGAGTGGGGCCGGGTGTACGAGATGAGTCGGGACCGCAACTTGTACCAGAACATCACCACCAGTCTCTTCCCCACCATCCACGGCAACGACGAGATCAAGCGAGGTGAGCCGACGCCGCGCTCGGTTCCGGTGGACTGCCGGGACGGCTGAGTTTGTGTGATCACTAGTGCTGTTAAAGCGTGTTACCGAGCCTGAACCTGGGTCTGAAATTGCCTGACCAAGCAGCTAGTCCGTGCTACAAGTAAAGCATGAATGTGAAGGGTATTTTACAGACTAGATGCAATTTGATATTTTAACCTTTCTGTGCAGTATATATGGTTGTCATTATAATGTTCTCGCCTCCTCTCGCAGGGATCATGTTAATGCTGTTCGGCGGCGTTGCCAAGGCAACGGGAGACCACACCACGCTGCGCGGAGACATCAACATCTGCGTGGTAGGAGATCCCAGCACAGCCAAGTCGCAGTTCCTCAAGCAGGTAATACGGGGTATATTTGCATTGTCCGCCGCGTGCATGTCTCCAGACTGAACGCGCTGTTCTTGTTTGCAATGTTTGGAATGAGTGTCCTGTGGCTCCTCCGTTGCTGACTAGGTACTGTGGCTATACTACAGTAGTTTGTCTTGCTGTAACAGGCAGCCTTCCTCGATTATCTACCCATCATTGTTCATCAGTGAATGAAACACGCCTCATCAGTTATAGCGCGTAGCTTGAAGCGGCGCGTGTGACGCAGGTGACGGACTTCTCTACGCGCGCCGTGTACACCTCCGGCAAGGCGTCGACAGCAGCGGGTCTTACCGCCGCCGTGGTCAAGGATGAGGAGTCGCACGAGTTCGTCATCGAGGCCGGCGCCCTCATGCTGGCAGACAACGGTGTCTGCTGCATTGACGAGTTCGACAAGATGGACGTCAAGGACCAGGTGGCCATCCACGAGGCTATGGAGCAGCAGACAATCTCCATCACAAAGGTGAGTTCGCACGTGTGCATTTTTTAGGAGGGGGAGGGGCTGAAGGGGTTTTAAGAAAATTTTCGGCTTGAGTGGAAGAATGTTTTAGCTCACAACCATTGCCCTGTTCCATACTTGTGTCTGGTGAGGCAAAACTCTGCGGTATTCCCAGAGCAAAGCTCACTGAAGGCGTCTATCTACCCATTAAGACAACCTGACAAGGAAGCACGAAAATGTAAGTAAAATTTTCTTTTAGAAGCCTTTTACTCAAACCATCATTTTTTCGTGTATTACAAGTGGGAAAATTTTAACTTTGAAAATTACTGGGGATGTAAATTCTGGTTATTATTACACCTCATGTCCAAATGTTCGTGGAGTAACAACTACGATATTTTATGTTTAGGGCGATGTTCGCGAATCTGACTGCCGCTTCCAGCCGAACAAAGCAGAACTTATTGCGGTTAATGTGAAAAGGTTAGGCTTTAGATGGATTAAGTCCCGAAAATAATTCTACAGTGGCCATGTTGGTGGATGCCTGTTTAACCTGAGATGGTGCGTTCGTGAACACGGTATGGCTTAGGCTGCTGGGTTTCACTAGAAATTTGCGACAGACAGTCGTGTGGGGCCTTGACGAGCTGTCATCGCTGGAACTGAAATCACGGAGAGGGCGGTTTTCTCACGCTACTGGAAGATGCCACCCGTCTGTTTTGGCCCTCACCCTCTGATCCAGCACGCGTTCTCCTGCTCTCCTCAGGCAGGTGTGAAGGCGACCCTGAACGCGCGAACCTCCATCCTGGCGGCGGCCAACCCCATCGGAGGTCGGTACGACCGCACCAAGTCGCTGCGGCAGAACATCACCCTCTCGCCGCCTATCATGTCGCGCTTCGACCTCTTCTTCATCCTCGTCGATGAGTGTAACGAGGTAAGCGGCGCTTTTGTGGCGACTGTGGAACAGAAATGATGGTGTAGAGTGTACAGGCGTAACTGGTGGGGTGTTGGGAAATTACTGGTGCCGATTCATTGCATGATCGGTTGGAAAATACCTGGGTTTACGTTTTGATGTGCTAACTTAGGCCGTGCTTTATTTTGAAGACATGGACGCATGTATGCAGCCCAATTACCGTACAGAGAATCACAGCGGTCGTCGGATCATACACCCCGACTCTTCCTAAGGGCCTTAACACGCGACAGGGTGTCACATTTGACTATAAAAACACAAGTTGCCACAAAAGGGCTATGGTGGGCACATGTCCCATTGCATCTAAACTCAGCGGCGTACGGTACCTTGGACCGAGGGGTAGAGGCAAAACGGGGGCACAACGCTCAGCGGTCGAGGGCACGTCGGCACCGAGGGGGTCACACATGCCCCCTGAGGATACCCCTGGCTGTGTCCCTGGTAATGGCCTTAGAAACTGTTCGGAAAAGCCGCTATCTTCTGCGCGTGAAGAGCAAAGCGAGTGCCTGTACTATTTCTAGCCCAAAGTGCTCACTTCGCCTTGTGTTTGCTAGTAGTACCCGCTGGCTCTCACTCCTCGATAGTATAGTGGTGAGTATCCCCGCCTGTCACGCGGGAGACCGGGGTTCGATTCCCCGTCGGGGAGCTTTTCCTCAGCGAAGGCATCAGCTGACTTGTATGCGACGACACACGCTCGCTGAAGATCCTGAAAGTGTGCTGTGGTGCAAGTGATCGCGAGCTATTATACAAACTGTGATGCTTTACCTTATTGGTTAACCCTCGCCCCACCGGGGGCCATCGATGGCCCCCCCTAAGGTTTTTCCGGGATAGCAGAAAAACGACGAGGCGCAGCACCGCGGTTGAGGGCTCTACCTCTCACTGCATCATTTTCCCATCATCCCTGAAATTTTTACCCCAGGTCACCCAAGGTCAGGTCACCAGACGAGGTCAACCAAGGTCACCTCGCTTCACTTTAGAGCTCTGTAAGAGCTACATTTCAAAGTCGATCGATTTGAAACTTCCTACACTTCATGACCCCTCCAGGGTCTACAAGGTGTATATCCGGGATTTTTCGATTTCGTGCCCTGAGGTCAGGTCACGAGGCGACCTCTCCCATTGGAAAAGCATGGGGAAAAGCTATTTCATGATATAAAAGCCACAAAAATGATTGCAAATACTCAGACTGCTCAGAACAACGTTTTTGGACACCCTTTCACGGATCCCAGGGGTCATATTTGCCCTTTGACTTTTCCAAGGTCATCCAAGGTCACCGGAGGTCAAAAACAGTATTTTGACAATAACTTTTGACCTAATTGAGCTAGAGCGATGAAACAAACACCATCGTGTTTGTCTTGTCACTGGCTTTCATTTGATATACGGCAAGGTCACTTTTTGACCTTTCGTGACCTCAGGTCATATTAGGTCACGAGGTGACCTCTGGCGGTCAAACCACTGGCGGGAGGTCTTTACGTTCCACATAGCGGAAAAAGTACAGGCAATTTGCTATCAAATGTACTTTACCAGGCCTCAATAGCTCTAATGACATAAGAGTTATGCCCAGTTTGCTTAATCATTGCATATTTGAGTGAAAATAGCCGATCTTGACCTAATTTGACCTCTGGAGGTCAAACCATTGACCTGAGCACTAAAACATGCGAAGTAATTTCTTACTGAATTCACGCGAGCTTTCTATTGCACTTTGCAGGTTTGCGCTAACGCCCATATTTTCGGAGTTAGAGGGGGGGCCATCGATGGCCCCCCTCGGTGGGGCGAAGGTGGCGCCGGACCCCCGGTGGGGCGCGGGTTAAAAGAGTGTATGATAGGTGTGATGTATGTTTTGAGAATTATAACTTTTCTCCAAGAAAAAATAAGTGACTGAACAGTAGGCAACCAAACAAAACGAAATTTCAGTTATCCAAGAATCAAGTTTGCGTATCAGGAGCTTTTTCAACGGGAAATTGGCTCAGAATGGGATCATGGGATTTGGACTGATGAGCCAGAATGTGGAGCATACCATAAATAATATTTCCATTTGTCCCAGAGCTCATCATGTGCGGATGATGAGCTCTGGTGATGTCTGTCAGATTTCTGTCCACTGGCGTCCAGTCCCCTCGGAGGCCAAAATAACCGCATGCTTTTCCGTGGGGTAAGAGCTGTTGCGCTCTTCCATCAAGGCCGCTATAGTCCTCTAATTGAGCCGATTGTGCCGAAAAGCAAACGCTTGAGCTTAAGGATGAAACTAGAAGTAGCTTCCAAATATTGTGCTGAAAATTTCTCTTTGAGTCCTTAACTGTGTTAGCATATTTTTCTGATTTTATTGTCTTCTTTTTGTCTCTCGTGCTCCCTTGTTTCCGCAGCGTCCCCCAAAACGCCGGACATTTCGGTAAGAGTCCAAGTCTATGATTTTTCACTCGCTCAGCATGACTATGAGCGTGATTTTCTACTAAATTACCGCATATTTTAACTTTTATTTAACTCGTTCTATACGTATTATCATCTCCTCATGAGTGGAATTGAGTACAAAGACAGAATGTGGTGTAGTGCTGATTTGAACCGAGGAAATGTGTTTCCAAGTCACAGGAAAATATTCCGCACATGGAACACGACGGCTGTGATTGTCCACGCTATAATCGATTTTGTAGTTTTTCGCTCGCTCACTGGGCTCTCTGGCCTGAATTTTCCCATCCACCCTCGGGTGCAATACTGATATTGGGGCACTGTTACCATGTGATCTTTCTTTTTAGTAAAAATATGCACTTAAAGGGAAAAGGTTAATTTCTCAATTCTGCAAAGGACTGTTAATGGACAGAATAGATCGGAAAATCAGGAATCCACATTTCGTTTCCATCTTCAATCACTCACAACAAAAACATCTCCTCTTGTCTTAATACCCTGGCTTGACCCAAGTGTCGCGCGCAATTACGAATCTGGCAACTTGTGGCATGTAATCATACGGAGGCCATGTCATGTGCTCATGTTCGTCACGTGGCATGCGCTTTCAGATGGAAAGTGATTGCGTCATGGTTTGAAATAGTAGAATAGCCCCCTTTATTTTGAACGTTAAAGGGTGCGGGAATTCAGTGCAGATAATTTTGGGTGAAATGAAATATGCAAATAGTGGTTTCTCGACACGGTCTACAAAACTGCCAACTCAGTTCAAAACCCATTATAAAAGTTGGACACTTCCTTTAATCTTACTAGGCATAACGGAAACACATAAAGGCTGGAGAGTCGGAGGATTTCAGATTCCCACTTTGAGCCTGGTGGTCTGCACTTGTTTCACGATGCGTGTTCGTGCGTTGTTGATCACTTCAGTATGATGTAGTATGGTGGGTGTAGCTCAGTCGCGCGCTCTGAGTGAATTATACCCCTGTGCTCCGGGCGATTGAGTATGCGATCTCGTTGTGTGTAAGGCCCCTGTGCGTTGGCAGGCCCGTGCGTGGCAGGCGACGGAGTATGCGATCTCGTTGTGTGTAAGGCCCCTGTGCGTTGGCAGGTGACGGAGTATACGATCTGCCCCTGTGCCTGTGCGCCGCCAGGCGACGGAGTAAGTGATCGCGATCTGTGTGTAACGCTCCTTTGCGCCGCCAGGTGACGGACTACGCGATCGCGCGTCGCATCGTGGACCTGCACAGTCGAAACGAAGAGTCGATCGAGCGCGTCTACTCCCGCCAGGAGGTGGCCAGATATATCACATTCGCCCGAACATTCAAACCCAAACTCAGCAAGGTGAGCCACCGGAGCACTTGTCCGTCCTGGACGGTATCCAGAATCACAGTAATACCCATTAGTTTTTTCAGAAAGTCTTGATTGGTGGCCCGGATGAATTTCACGCTCCTGCATACGGAAATGAAGGGTATGATAGAACTTACCGTACAAACTGTGGATTAAATTGAAAGACACAAACAGTGCATTACAAAGACAAAGAATGGATTGGGCATCAGACAAGAACTACCACCACTCCGTTTTTTTCAACTGTCTTCCAAACAGAGCAGTGATCGTAACGACCCTCACTCTGGAGAAATCCATGCTTGCGTGGGTGACGTCACTCACTGCCTTGTCACTCACTGTCCCCCCGCTGACCGCCCCCCCTGCATCAGGAGGCGTGCGAGTTTCTGGTGGAGCACTACCAGCACCTGCGGCAGCGGGACGCGGCGGGCTCGGCTCGCTCCGCCTGGCGCATCACCGTCCGCCAGCTGGAGTCCATGATCCGGCTCAGCGAGGCGATGGCCAGGCTGCACTGCTCAGACGTCGTGAGTAGACGTGAGACAGAACTGCTCAGGTGTCAGGAGTAAAATATGGTCATTACCATGTTTTGGACGACAATTGTTAACGTAGGATTGTCAAGGAGGTGGTAAAAACATGCTTGACGTGCTTGACGAAAGACGATTTTCAGCCAGTAAAAATGTACCAAATGTATCATGGGGTGGAGATACTCGGTATAATCATTTAAAACACTAATGCCGTTAAGAGACTGTCATTTACCGCTATCACTCGGGTGAAATAATGATGATAGTAGTTTATGGATGCCCCTGAATTTACACCAAGGGACTGGAACTTGTTAATTAACAAGAAGGCTGGGGCCAGGTTTAACGATGCTATTTTCTTTTGTGAACGATATAACGTGTAAGGGCCACCTTTTTAAGGTCTTAAACATCGAATAAAATCTACCTAGCCTTCAGAATAATCTATCGTGCTCACTACCACCCTGTGCTTCCTCAGGTTCAGCCGAAACACGTGAAGGAGGCCTACCGGCTGTTGAACAAGTCCATAATCCGGGTGGAGCAGCCGGACGTGCACCTGGACGAGGAGGAGGAGGAGGAGGAGATGCCGGAGGAGGTGGCGGAGCGGCAGCAGGACGGCAGCAGCGCCATGGAGGTGGACGCACTGGCCACCGGCGAGCCGACCAGCAACGGCGCCGCCCGCACGGGAGACCAGGACGGTGGGTGCCGGAGCAGCGCTGGGCGGGACGATGCTGCTGGAGAGCTTCACGGCTTGTACATCTGAAATATGTTGGTGTCTTGTGGTCTATAGGCTTTTTCTATCTAGCACGCTTTGCCCTCGATCACTGTAGTTGGACTTTTTGTGAGTAGATAACGTGGATGAAAACTGGTTTTTTTATTTTTCGACAAGTGCGGTATTTCCATTACAAGTAATTAGAGCGGGAATATTATTTCTGATTTTTGTGACAGTGTGTAATGTGCATGCGAACTCGTTTCCCAAACATTTGTTTGTTATCGATTTGCCCTGTCCTATCGTACTGTGACATCCATGTTGTCTGAGTGAGTGGTGTAAGAATACGGTCTTCCTTTCCTCACCACAGGTCATACGTCTCCCTCCGATGACCCCAGCGCCGACAAAGAGAACCAAAGGCCAGCGGAACAGAAAAAGAAGTTGAAGCTGACCTACGACGAGTACAAGACCATGTCGAACCTCATCGTTTATTTCATGAGAAAGAAGGAATCGGAACTGGAAGGTAGGAATGATATAAGATGCAAGTTTCCAGATAATTATTAAGCGAATATTGTATCATCTTTCTTATTATCATTCTGGAAAATAAAATAGGTTCCACAGCTGAATTGGAGCACCAAGAACCCTGCATCAGCTAAGGGTTGTTCGTAATCACATGGCCGGTGCGAGATGTTTTGTAGCTATTGCTGTGTCTTTTTCTTACGGAGACTAGCGAGCAGGCCAGAGCGAGTGCTGACGGGAGCTGTGTCTGCTGCAGAGGCCGCCTCTGAGGACGCCGGAGTGCGACGCTCGGACGTGGTGGGGTGGTACCTCCTGGAGAAGGAGTCCGAAATTGAGTCGGAAGAGCAGCTGATGGAGACCAAGGAGCTGGTTCAAAAGGTTCTCGACAGGCTCATCTACAAGGTAAAACGTCTGTCTGGCTCGCGAGGGTGCAATCACGTTTTGTTAGGAATGGAACAAAGTGCCTGTATCCCACTGTAAGCGATATGTTTGCTGCATTCCTTGTTATTATGTATATCCGGCGGCATCGCTCGTCGGAAACATGTCTTGCTAAGAGTGATTCCTTTTGAAACAGTGTGTTCTTCTGATTGACCGGAGCATTAACGATGTGATCGCGCGTGCCGACAGGACCAGATCGTAATCCCGCTGACCCACACCGGCCTGAAGGGTTCAGGGCAAGACGAGGATAACCCCCTGCTGGTGGTACACCCCAACTACGTCATCGACGAGTGAGAGATCTTCGATAAAATTGGACGCTGAAATCGCGACGGAATGACATTAGGGATGGTCTTTGTAGCGATGGAAGCGGTCAGTGGGTGGTACTGTTCCGCCGCTCGCGCGTTGCCTGGTCTGGTGGTATCATCTGAGGGAACAAGTGTTAGCACCGAGCTGCAGTTCAGTCTTCCGTGCTGTGCTGTATCCATTTGCCTTAACGTCCATTTGCAGTGCCGCTGTTCGGGGTCCTTCATGCCATACGTGATACTAGCCTGTGGTGAAAAAACACCTTCGTCATCGATCGCTTCTGCAGAGGGGCGAAACCCACCAATCAGCCGATGAAAGTGTACCGACAGTGCAAAATTCCGCGTCGCTTGCGGTGGTGCCAATGGTAGGAAACCGGGACCAAGCCTGTGCCGTGAAATAGTGGCACCGTACAAATACCCTGGTGCAGTTGGGATGAGCTGCCCGAGACGGCCGACGAGCAGTAGGTAGCATTGAGGTTCACGTGTTGAGGGGACCAGCGTTGTCTTCCCCCATGGGATCTTTTACCTGCAAGGCCTGCAGGCAGGGTTTAGAACTAAGCCGACGAGTTAGCTATTAAGGAATAATTGGGGTGCAGCATGATGTCCTCTGTAGTTTTGGCAGCGAAATCGTCTGGTGCCTGGAGATGAGCTGCATTTCTTTGCATGTTCCTGCAATTTCTGCAGTCTTCCCAAAAATAATGTATGCGTCCCTGATTCCGCCTCAACGCATTCCAAAAATGGGTGTCCGACGCGTCTGCAAGTGCCTATTTGGAGTATCCGGTTTGATATGTGATTTTGTTTCGGTGCAGTGAGGATTACTCTGCCCCCATGCCGACATTGTTTTGTAATAAAACGGTCCTAATCATCGTCCAGCCGCTTTTTAATAGCAGAATTCGGGGGTGTCAGCGAGACTGCTACATCTAAAGTCATATTCAAAATACGACGAATTTCTGTGGTGCGGTGTGATGTGCTGATCGATATCATCCCCCACTGCCGGTGTGTGGGGGTCTGGGAGAGGACACGCCGCGCCGTCGCATCTCAGCCGGGACCGAAATAGCGCTTGGCCAGGGGTGGCTACGCGGCGTCGGCGTCTGTCCGCTTCCGTTGCCGCCGAGCAGTGGCGTGGACAGGCCCACCGGTGGCGCACATCGCCCGCACAGCTCAGAAGACAGTAATCAGCAGCAGGTCTCAACAGGTGGTTCTTCAGCAGCAGTTGGTTCTTCAGCAGCAGGCGATACTTAGTAGCGACGATGCCCGGAAACCGGATTCAGGTGTACGGCGGTGTCCGGGAGGAACTGCACACTGCTCCTCCTCAGGTGGGTACACTGCTTCCGGCAAACTGCCCCTCCCCTGGTCGGTCACACATAGCCTTAGCAGCTGACGTGTCCTAAAACTCCAGCATCCCTCCTCAGATGGATACACCGCCACAGGAAAACTGCCCCTCCCCAGGCGGGTACAACGCTAAGCTGCCCCTCTGCAGGCGGGTACAACGCTAAGCTGCCCCTCTGCAGGCGGGTACAACGCTAAGCCGCCCTCTGCGGGTGTGCGTACCTTCGCTGGTGTCCGGAGAACCAAGTATCTTCTCTGTAGCAGCACCACTAAACTGATTTATGCACGTCGAAGGTTGGGAGGGGACTACGGTCGCCGAGGCCAAAGCTTAATAGTTATCTACAAATCATTTTCCTAGAATGTTTAGCTTGTTTAGAAAGAAAGTTGGCTCTTTATTAACGAGTGCTTGACTTGGTAAACAAACTACGTATGCGTGTTAAACAGTACGTGACTTGCTCACGTAAAGGCTGGATGAAGTAGCCTAAAATTCAATTTTCTGCACGCTTATCGTGAATGATAAAGAAAACATATTTAAAGAAATAATTATAGGTCTCCCCTCTGAATAATCGTGAGACTTTCCTCTCACAAGATCCAGTTACAAACAATAATATTTAACACGCGCCCCGCTGGGGGCGACATTCGCCCCCTTCCCTCCTGGTTTTCCCCGGATAACGCAAAAACGAAGAGATGCAGATCAACGAAACTTACAGTACCTTATCCCTGATCAATTTTACACATCTGGCCAAATTTTTAGGTAAGGTCATGTCAGGCCCAGGTGCTATTCAAGTTCAAGTGACCCGACCTCAAAACCTAGAATCACGAGTTTGAAGTGGCACCTAGGGAACATCAGCGAACCGATCAGTTTGAAATTTTCACAATATGATGGATCATAAGGGTCTACAAATCTGTTATCTCGGAGTTTCGATATTGTTGACCTAAGGTGGGGTCAATTTTTTGGTCACCCCATTATAACTACATGGCGAAAAATAGAATGGGCTCGTTTTCAGTAAATACTGGATAGGCAAAGCTGAAAATCCTCCAACCGTGTATTTTTACCACGATCTTGACCATAAAGTTGAGTTTTTCAGCATCTGGCCTCTCAAAGGTCATGTCAGGTCACAGGAGCATAGAGTGATTGTTTGGCTAATAACTTCTCTCTGAATTGAGATAAAGCTCCCATTTTGCTTGCATTGTGCTTATATTGTCACGGGGAGCCGATTGATATGCAGCATGGCCATATCAGGTCACTCTGTGACTCTGACCTAGCTCGTGGTCAGGTCATTTTCACTATTTGGCCTAGCAAGGTCATATTATACATCATTCGATACGCCGCGATGAGAGAAATCCAATGATGAATACATATTTTCTCTAGCTCCACTGAGTACAGATCTAGGGAGAGAAACGTACACTGCTCTGTTTTAAGCCTACCATGGAACCTTCTTTGACCTATGCTGACCTCAATATTGACCTAACATAAAAATTATTCGTATAAAAATATTTGTCTTTTCAAGAGCTTTTGAACGCCGCCCGTAATTTTCCTTTAGATTTCGTGGGAAATGATATACGGTGGGGGCGAAAAACGCCCTCCAGCGGGGCGCATCATGTGAGCGGGGCGCGTGTTAACGAAATACTGGGTCCAATGGAAAGTTATTGACGGATGTCCGGGAATCACTCGACACATTTGCGTGAAACAAGATAATATAAACAAAAGATAAGCAGCTATGAGAATCCGTGGTGATGGTCCACTGACCCTCCCTTTGCTCGTGGTGGCTTTTAGATGGTGAATGTAAGAGTGAATGTAAATTTACGATTAAAACCATTGCGAGAAAATGACTTGTTATGCATTTACGATTACGGCTGGGTTTGTGGAAATGTGCGTTCGCTAACATGCGGGTCGTCCTTTTTTCAAAACACGTACACGTTACACGTAGGTACTGTGGTTTGACAGACCACATTTTAAACGAAACGGTGTTTGTAGTATCCGTAGCCGGTTGAAGCTGGCTTTTTATTCAACGATGACACTGCGTTTCAGAATCAGTGTAGCATTTGTATGAGTACATGAATGGCTACTTTACCATTTCCGCCTGGTCATCGTGTGCCAGACCATTAGACCCCTGACCCAACACAGTCCACTTGATCTGTGCCCACCGTTGAACATTGTACTTTGTGCGGAACGCTTGGGGATGAGGGATACCTACTTATTTGGGGAGGTAATGACAGGTTCCAAACCAATTGGTTGGGACGGGGAAGACTTGATTCGTTGAAACCCGACGATGTTGCAGAAATTCGGCCAGAATATGCGGGTTCATTCCTGGATTGGCCCCTAAATCCGCCTATGGAAAGAGGTGGCGAAGGACCCCACGCACCAAGTACCCGCTGATTTAGTTCGTAAAAATTTTGCTTTTTTTACCCCGAGTTGGCGCCTTGGAGCACCATGAAATATCAATTTCCATTCTCCCTACAGGACTCGTTTCAATAGAGATAATCCCGCGCGACTACTCGACGCCCCCATTATATATTGGAGGTCTCAGCTGAGGTTCTTGCTGTCTATATTTCGCCTTCCACAGCCTTCCTGCGATCGAAACTATTGTATCAGCCTTCGCACTCGTGTGAAATTCGGGCCCACTACTTGCCTACATCCAAAGTTTATAGACTTCCAGGCACTCACGCACAATACCAACCAGTCAGCCAGTCATGCTCATGAGAGGGGGTGCGGATTTCTCCGTACCTTCTCTGGTTGAGCTCCTCCGGGTCCTAGCGACGTAGAGACCTGAGTATCTTACTCTGTCATAGGCGGCCAGTCCATGGTACCCGAGTCGAGCACTCGACCCCTCATTAAAAGTACCCTGAAACACACGATAATTTCGAGAATGTTAACCCTCACGGTGTTAACATTGACGCCGACACGATACGTGTTGGTGCTCCATTTCAACGTAGGTCGTTGTTGTTTCTTCCCCCAGGCGCTAGCGCGGCGTTGCCTGTCGACGCTGGAGGGCACCGAAGGCGGCGGCAAGGGCCGCCGCGACGTCGCCGATGCGTACCTCATTCGGCCTCGGCAGGGTATTGCCGAGGCGGTGTTGTCGGGCTTCCATTTTAACTGGGCACTCTAAGAGGACGTGACGGGGCGTATCCGCCGCCTCCCCGCAGACGGGGCACCACGCCGCCAGGCAGCGGACGTCGCTGCACTGGGGGCAGCGTGGGGACGGGTTTCGTCGGATCCGGTGGAGGAACTAGGCCCACTCGATCCAGTGGCTGGTCCTCAGTTAGTGGATGGTGACTGCCTCGGCTTTTTCTCCCGCCGCCAACGGTGGCGGCACTCGATCTCCCATCAGGTCGCGGTACCACCCCTCGGGTTAGTCGCCGACCAACTGTGCGCGGGCCGTTCAAGTCGCAGCCCGGTGGACGGATGGGACGCCCAGTGGGGTGGCCTCCTATGGCAGAGCCCTCGCTTCCCCTGCCAGCACATCAGTCGTCTCGTTCCCGGGGATGCCACAGTAAAAGGTGATCCACTGCAGCAGGATCTCCCCGGGAGCCAGCGAGGGTGGAGACTCATCTCTAGATGTCCACTCCTATCACAGAGGTCTGGGCAGATGGCCAGCACGGAGAGTGGCGAGGGCCGATGTGGAGTCCTTGCAAATCATTTTTGGATCGTTGTCTATGTCTAGATTCGGGTGTGCCCTCAGGAAGTTGAACGGGGTCTGGAGGACCGTTATATCTGTTCCGAAACTTCAGCAGAGACTGCCGGCTAAGGCGTGCAGCTCCAGGCGCAGATCGTCTGGGAAGACGATGAGCGATCCCGGGCCTCTGTCTCAGACGCACTCGCTGGCCGAGCAGTCGGTTCACATCCAGGTGGCGCACTGGGGCAGCGATGCCAGGTAGTGCAGAGTGCCCTCTGCCTCTTCGTCGAGTCCGAGGAGTCGGGCGGAAGAGAGGCTCCCACAACCATGTTGAAGCTGACCGTCGTGGGGGTGCCGGACCATGGGAGAGTCGCTTGGGGAGCAACAGGTCGAGGGACGGAGATGCTCCTAGCGTAGCGAGGAGTTCGCCTCCCACCCGTTATGAGTTGGGTCGGGGCTCTGGCATCCGCCACTACTCCGCTCGGAGGGGTGCCAGGGCTGTGCAAGACATGGTTGCTCGTTAGTTCCTTTGTTGCTCCCATGACCAGTGGCGGATCCAAGGGGGAAAAGGCATTTGCCCCCCCAACCGAAAAAGCTCGGGGAAAACTGGTTTTACCCCACCCCCAAAGTGATCGACCTCCTTTTTTCCCCGATTCCTTTTTAGTTTATAAGCAAGATTCTGGTGCTTTAACTCCAACTTCAAACAGAACCAGTTAAGCTCAGTGTAAATATTGGGCCTCGGACCGAAAAAGTATCTCTAGCCCATATTTTTCAATCCGTGACTTTTTTTGCTTTTCGCCTCAAATACCAAAAATTCTAAAATTCTACCGGCAAGTAATATTGTAGCGCAGCTTTCAGGGCGTGACGTTTTTTTCTTTTGCTTTTCGACTTTTGACTTTGGTTTGCCCCTCCCAAACCGACCGGCTAGATCCGCCACTGCCCATGACGGAGGTGCCGCCCCTGATCAAAAATACCTGCTTCTACCTATGCACTGTTGTTTCCAGGGGAGGGACAGCTCCATCCTTAACACGTTACGGGAGCCACATACGGGGGACCGCCCCCAAGATCGAGAACCACGGTAGGACAAAACAGAACGGCGTGGACGCCCATCCACTTCCCACGAAAACATTAACCATTTTGTCAGGTCACTTTAAGGTCACGAGAGCAAAACATGCCCGTCATAGGGATAACATAAAATTCAGTTTTCGGGCATACATCAAACAAGTAAAGATAGAGCAAAACGACTTAACTATAAATCCTCTAGCAAGCCGAATCGAAATATATAATTGACCTGCTAGCAAATCAAGGATTACCGACCGAGGTCAGGTCAGGGTCAAATTATAAAAATGCATATCATTAGAACCCAAACCCAGCAAGTCTAATGCAGCAAAATAAATGCTCATCACCATCCGTTACTGAGTTATCCGAAAAACCATTTTCCCATGTATTCCAATGGAGAGGTCATGCCTCGACCACCTTAGGTCATCGATATCAAAAATACAGGAACATATGTTAGAAACGGGGCCATTATGTGCTATGAGTTTCAATCGGATAAGTTCACCCTGCTCCGACTTATGCTATCTTAAACTTTTTGAGGTCGGGTCACTGACCTGTACTGGTGACCGACCGAGATGACCCAACCTTAAAATTTTCACAGAAGTTTAAAAATGATAGGAAAAGTACCACATGGCGGCGCTACGCGCCGCCGTTTTTCTACTGTCTCCGAAAACCAGGGGGCGGGTACCCGCCCCCGTCAATGCGCGTGTTAATTTTCCTCTTTAAACAGTTTTCATGACTTTGGGCCACACTCCCCCCGCACCCAATAACTTGTGTAGATCATAGACGAATCCAGGACTGACAATGGGGTTACCTTCCGGGGGGGGGCGGGGGAGTGCCATCCGGGCCAGAAGGCGCCACTTTTGGCCGGCGAAACCTATCAGTTGAGCATCAAATCCTTAGCGGGGGCGTTGACTTGGTGCGACCCAGGCGGGGGTGTCCCACGTCCGCCTGCTTTTCGACACACACGCGCCTTACACCGTGCCGTGGTCTGGGTGGGGCGCCTCAGATTTTTAAAGCGTCTAAGCATAGGCGGATTCAGGATTGCCAATCCGTTGGGGGCCTTGCCAGGGCGCGCCATCCGGACTAGGGGCCGCCACTTTTGTCCGGCAAAAGCTATCAAGTAGGCGCCAAATTCTAGCGGTGGGCGCCGATTTTTGCATCCTGGGAGGGGTGGGGTGGAAAGTGACATTTCGGGTGGGTTACAATGATTATTTCAGGGGGTGTCGAGGGTTGATGGGGGCACATGCTTTTCTTTTCCCCTTGGATCTGCGGATGCGCCTAAGCAATACGGTCTCACATGTTTCCCGTAAGGAAGTCCCCACAGATAGACCTCGTTTTGGGGCGGTGGGAGGGGGAGACTGCGAACAAAATCATGACATTTAATATTTCTTATGAAAATTGGAGGGAGGGTGTTCAATTGCGTCTCTTCACGTCCTCATAGATCCACCAGTGTCTGTCTCTGCTGCAGTAGCAAAAGGCAACGCCCCCAAACGGAACCAAAACATGTTGTTGCCCCCAAACGATGACCTTTTCCCCAATCTTAGCTTGTAAGCAAGATTTGGGCCAAATCCAACTTCAAACAAAATTAGTTAAGTCAGTAAATATTGCTGATAAAAAAAACTGAGTCCATATTTTCCCCCGTGGCGTTTTTTGCTTTTCGTCTCCAGTTCCCAAAATCCTACCGAAAAGGCATATTTGAACGCAATTTCACTCACGACGTTTTTTTGCTTTTCGACTTTGGTTTGTCCCTCCCAAACCATCAGGCTAGATCCGCCACTGCTCTCTGTGATATTGAACAAAATCTAGCGAAGGAAGACCATAGCTGAGCGAAATGGGGTCCGCGGGTTAGAAGGTACTTGTGTGTCCGTACTGTCGTTTTATACCCACCTCTATAAGCGGAGAGGCACCGCCGAGAGAAGGAAAAGAAAAGGGGGCGTGTGTGTGTCGGCGGCGTTGGCGGGGTGTGAGCGGCGCTCGTGGTACATTATTTGTGTGTTACGTGAACATTTTCTCATAACGTGATTTTATAGTCTCTGTTCACACCCCCTTAATTGTTTTGATATATGTAAATCTATAGAAGTAATTTTCTGGGGTCCAAGAACTGTCCATGCTTTGACGGACATTGTTTCAGCGTACGTTTGCTGCTGACCAACTCAGGTAAGAGACTGCAAATTAGGAATTTGTTCCGACTCGAGAGCAATGCAGGTATTTTACTTTTACTGTTTGCCTGTAGTCCGGAGGGAAAATAATTTTGGAAGAATAAAATAAGAACCTGATCTGCATATTTTTGTTAAGTATTTCATTAGCCCTTAGGCCATAAAACCGCACTAAAAATACCTCAAAATAGCTACTATGGCTTTCAAAAGGATAAACCAATTGAACCTTAAATTTATATCTCACAGATAAAATATATTTTTTATGTAAAATATGTTTTTGGGTAGCCAGATAATGTGAACTGCATTGATTTCACGGAAAGTGAGTTTGTTTGAAAGTTCTTAAAACTGTCTGGTGTGAAATGTACATTAGGGTTTTTATAGTCTTGAAATTTTGGAGACCTTAAGAACATAACCAAATCAAAATTGTTTATTTATAGCCGAGGGTGGAACAGTGCCTTGTTGCAGTGTTGGGAGTTTTTGGAATGCTATGTCAAAATATTTGTTTATGGAATACTTTTGATTTCACTGTAAATATAGAGGAATTAAATGTCTACCACAAAAGCTCAAAATAAAATGAATGTGCAGGGTAGTGAAATAAATAGATATGCATATCAATAAAATAGACACATAGTTGGCACAAAATGGAATAGTTATAGATGGAGTATGACACAAAAATGTTGGCAAATTGCCTACCTTGCTTCAATCCCTAGGATTCTATTTGAAAGTTGATTGACTGCTTGGTATTTTAACTTCATAGTAGTGCTAGAATGCCCCAAAAAGTAAGATTCGGATGAACTGTGCTTGATTTGTACTAATTTTGATATGAGTGAGGGTAGACACACATCATTAATACATATAATTTATTGATGCAGTTGTTTTGCTGCCAGCAAACTGCCAGATTTGTGTCCCATTGAATGGAACATAGCTTTCATGCTTGAGAGACAATCAGAATCACAGTTAGGATCAAGATGTAGCAATCAAAATTTCTATGACATTTAAGCAGGGATGGAAGTGGAGCTGTAATGGATCAAAAGTTAAAAAATTGTTTTGGTGTGCCACTGACATTTTCCTTCACTCCTTCATTTTCTCTTCACCTGGATTTGCAAAAAACCTTACCCTCTGCAGTTTACTCTCCTCTTCCCTCTGCACTGCAAAGAAGACATTTACTATTATACTGCCTAATGCTGTCAGATCTTGGTGGATGCAGATAAACAAGAACTTGATGGAAACCCTCTTTCCATGGCCAAAAGCTCCATCAGGATGGTAAAGGTACATCAGGATGTTTTCACCATCTGATTGAAATTGTGCAGGGGACCTAGATCACTGTCCCCAGCTTATTTTTTTGCGTGGTAGTTGCTGGAAAATATGCACATTCAAAGCACTGATGGGAAGCTCAGTTCATTAGGGTCCTTTTTCGGTGGAGCGAACGCCCAGCCTTGGTTAAGGCTGAGCAAACGCCTACCTCTGGTTTGTCTTAGTGGATCCGGTTTTTTATATCACACATTGAACCAATTTGGAGCAATCTTTTGAGGCTAAATGTGACATTGTGTACATTTCCAACAGCTCTCAATGGTAAAAATTGCTAGCAGCTCAGCTTTACTGCGCTCTTTAGAATATGACTCAAGTTCTGCAGGAAATATGTCCCTCCTACTAAACACATCAGATCAATGGCAATCGTTTCTTAAGTGAAAAGGCAAGTGTAAGTCACATCAGCTACCAGTCAAGCTGGAATTGTGACAGGTGAGTGGATGATTGAAACTGTATGGAAGTTCTATCCTGAACCTTTTTCACCCTAACCCTTGGAATTTTGAAAACTGTGAGGTGCGTTAGCAACCCATATGCATTATTTCCGTCCGTGTGGGTTAACAATGCATGGACGATTTTTCCGTCCGGTGTGTGGGAAGAAGTAAAATGTACTGTTGGTTTTCAAACCGACGATGTAAGGGAGCTAAACAAGTACAATATATTGAACTAAGCACGTTTTAGATCAACTTTTCGTCGTAAAGGGCTCAACATAGTGTCTGTAAATCGCCTTAATTGGCTATAACCGAGCGGATAGTTCTGTTTCAACGGTGCAGCTAAAGTTTGGCTTAAATTTTATTGGATGACTTGTCATTATTCCATAACGTGCTCAAATCAAAATCATATGGTGCAGCCACAAGACATGAATGTCTTACTAGAGATTTGCGTGGTACGCGGTCGAGAAATATCGACACGAACATGTTCGACCATGATTTAGTAATGTTTCTTTTTGGACTTTCTGTTTAAACTAATTCCTGGGGTCGATCGTCCTCACCTAAATTCAAATAACTTTTCAGAAACATACACTTTTCCACACGCATTTGGGCTGCTAAAGTTTGTTTTTATCTAGCGCTAAAGCTTTTTTGAAATCTTTATTCAGAGGATGTCGCGAGGTATCGGGGTAACGCGCAGCCCGGGTATGTAGGGGTGCGGTTGTGCTTACAAATCTAATCCATCGAGTCGGATTGATGTAGCTACTTGATGTTGCCAGTTTCATTTTTTATGACGGTCAGTTGGAGAGCTTGGAGAGCTATAAGCTCTCCAAAGTCTAGCACAGCCGGCCGGCTCCATACGATTTTTTACCGGGTTGGAGGGAGGCTTCGCCAACCGTTCTCGTCCGCTCGGCAGTCAAAGGAAAACACGATAATATCTGGCAAGAGCAGGTCCCAGAACAGAGACTGTGGGCCTGTTTCGCCATGGGTATTTTAAAGGGCTCAGCATAGTATCTGTATGGGGTAGGACAGTTTTTTGTCTCATTAGTTGCAACAATGGCAAAACATTAGCTTGAAACGATTTGCATGGCGCTGATATATATGACATTAAATCCAGAAATTGGTGTTGTTTATTTACTGCATTCGAACGCCTTTGGTCAGCCAGGTGCCCTGATACGTAGGTAAAACTTGAATCGGGTGGACACAGCCCCTAAACATCGATCCGGAGCAGCCTTTCCTGTGACGTCACGCCTGCGATGAAATTATCCTTTACCCATAATGAAGGTGTCATGTAAAAATTGATCAAATTCAAACGTCTTGGACAATTACATTATGGCTGAGAAAGTTAAAAAATGACCATAATTTTACATTGCATTTGTTTCTTTAATTGATCATCTTAAGCGGGGATCGTTCTAGTCAATACAAATATGTGTGGCTATTAAGCATATAAGTTAGCTCTGCAAATTCCGTGCGGATTTGCATTTGTTACTGAAACCATATCACTGCCATACCACGGTGACGTCCACTTGGTTATGACATTCCTTTAATGGGCCAACCTTATGCAAAGAAATCTTGGGGTGGACACATAAGCTTAATCTTCTAAAAGGGAATGTGGCACCTTTATAACGTGATTTTAATGAGATAGGCAAGCTGCAAAGCATGCCGGAAAACCCGGTACTCTATATATCATTTGTCTTGAAACTAAAATTTTCCGTAGAGAAAAGCTAAAAACTACCTGAAATGTACCCTACATGTACCCTTAGCAGCAGGCCACAGTTGTGAGCTGTTTGCTGACGTAACGGTGAGGTTCAGCCAATCAAAGCCCTTAGAGCGTATTGAATGTGGTAGTGGTTGCCAGATTATGACATCATCCACAGGAAGATATTTATTTCTTTCCCTAGAGGAGTTAAAAAAATCAAGATATTGAGCTTATTGTACTTTTGGAGAAAAATCATGGACACTTTCAGGATTTTCGGCTAAAAGTTCCCCTAATTACACTAAATTCCAGGATTCGACCAAGGTGCCGCATTCCCTTTAAGCATGTTCTTGTCGCTTGTTATATTTTTAGGCCACTACACTTCATTCAACGCCTTCTATGGCGTTGAATATATGCATAAGGCTTGTGATACAGAATCTGGGTGACATTAAGCATTACAATTGAGGAAGGCTATAGCCTATTAGCCCTCGTTGTCACGCCTATTGGAGAAAACGTTTAATAGCTGCATGGGCTGCTTCAGGGATATATATCTGATTTTAAATGGTAGCATGTGGGCTGCCTCGCACGTGCTTTGACCGGCTCGCCATTTCACGGAGTTTTGGTGAGGGAGCGGCGCGTTTTCTGTTCATGTTCCGCTATTTTCCTCGCTACCCGTCACCTGTGCTCTCGCTCGAGGCGCCGTATGTGGCGGCAGTCCGCCGATTCCGACGCTGCGCTGTGGCCCACATTTGTGTTCGATCGGCGGTTTGTCGCCGTGTGGCGGGGCGGGGCGCGGCGGTGACAGCCGTGCCGGGGGAGGAGTAGGTGTCACGGGGCACTGGCGCCGCGCCCAGCCGCGGTGGACCCCGGCCCTGGGGACAGCGTTATAGTCCAGTGAGCGATCGCCCGACACTCGGGCATTCGCAGCTACTTGTTAACGTTGGGACAATAGCGCGTCTTGGCTTCTGGAAAGTTTTCGGCCCACAAATCTTGGCACGTTTGCTTAATGGTACTGGGTGAGTGTTTGTTCCTCCTTGCAGCCTTATCAGAACATTCACAGCTGATTCTTCGCTTCTGTCGTCCTGCTCCTGCCTGAGCTGGTCCCCTCTCTCCCCCTTCCGGCTGATTCCTCGCTCTCGCCCTCTGTCAGAGCTGACCCCCGGCTCCCGCCCTCCTGCCCTTTGTTAGATGTGATCTCTCGCTCCCGTGCGGTCGCCCTCTGTCAGAGCTGACCCTCCCTCCTCTCCTGTCCTGCCCTCTGTTAGAGCTGATACCCCGCTCCCGTCCTCCCTCCCTCTGTTAGAGCTGATACCCCGCTCCCGTTCTCCTGCCCTCTGTTAGAGCTGATACCCCGCTCCCGTTCTCCTGCCCTCGGTTAGAGCTGATTCCCCGCTCCCACCTGGCCGCCCTCTGTTAGAGCTGACCCTCCCTCCGCTCCTGCCTCCTGCTCTCTGTTAGAGCTGATACCCCGCTCCCGTTCTCCTGCCCTCTGTTAGGGCTGATACCCCCGCTCCTGCCCGGTTCTCCCTCTGTTAGAGCTGATCCCCCACTCCCGCTCCCTGCGCTCTGTTAGAGCCGATCCCCGCTCCCAGCCGCCCGCCGCCGGCTGAACCACAGCGGACGCAGCAGGTGTCTGCACTTGTGCAGGCGGTGATCTCAGCCCTGATCGGATCTCCGTGCGGCCGATGCGAGCTGACGGTGCCTGCCAGCCCTCGCCCCCATCCGGTCCAGAGGCGACGGCTAATGTTTCGCAACCATTGTCGACGGGTTAACGCTGTCAGATGGTCGGTACAGAAGTCGCGCTGGTGTGCTGATGTACGAAGTCGGGTTTCTTGCACCTCAGTTGTGCCGGTGTCATTGCTTGTTAGTGTTTTAACTCACGGACTCCCAACCATAAATGGGCTTTATCGGCCCGTCCGTGGTCGGTGATAGATCGAATAAACTAAATTTAACTAAGCTAAATCCACAGCCTTGATGGTTTGACGGCTGTATTGTGGCGGAAACAGGTGACTGTGGTAGAAGGTGCGGGTTCTGGCCTTGGGTGACCGCTGGTCAGCCCCGGCCGGTGCCGAGAGCGCTCTCCTGCTGCTGTCGGTGGCGCTGTCGACGGCCTCCGCCAGGGCGCGGCGCTCGAAATAACCCGCCGGCTGCTGGGTCCTGCTCACCGCGCCTGCTGCTGCCTGCTCCACAGAGTGCAGCACCGGGCCAACTCCAGACGGCGCGTACTGCAACCTCTCAGAAAGGGCTGGAAACGCTGCAGATACTTTGTGGGACTGATGGACGTGTCATTTTCGATGCGACCGCAACACTGGCATGGTCTCTGATAGTACCCTCGCTTTCTGAGAGACTAGCTTTCGCATAAATTTGTCATCTAGCCATGCTACTTGACCGATTACCATCTTGATTCACTAAAGAGAGGGTCGGAGGGTTTTGCCTGAAAAGTAGGACGGAATTCGCTAGGCAAAAAGGGAAATTAGTGTCGATGCTTGTTCACTCTCTTGTTATCAGTCTATTCATACTTGTTTTCAGCTCAAACTATGAAGTAGATGTCCGTTTCAAATTGGACTGGAGCGACTCGCGATTTATTTATGCTTCGGTCCTTGGGTATTATGCATTGTCTCAGTGGTGTGGCGCTGAGACGAGCCCTCGCCTTTCGCTCCGGGTGGCCTTGCAGAAGACGCAGCGTGAGGTCGATGGGGTTAAGGCCGTGTGGATTTGTATCGGCTCAAAGCCGGAACTATGCAAAATACGCCAAGGAAACAAAAAGTGAGAGTGTAACCTTCAAGTTTTCTCTTCAGTTAACTGTTGAGGCTATGACGGAGGCGGCTCTGGTTTGGGGCTTGAAACATTAGAAGTAACGATTGGGGCCGTGAGATAGTTGATTCTAAATTGCAGTACCATCAATGTGGCCGCCTGTGGTAGCGTCCTTGACAGAAGGCGTTTATGTAAATGTGCGGAAAAATGCGATTAAATGCACTACGTGCCTACTCAGCCACAACGTACATCCACTTTAATGTCGGCTACAGTGAATTACGGGGAGGTTGTGCATGCTAATGGTCTTAGGCTCAATATTGTAGGGAGCACGCTGCATTTTTGGGGGAGGAGGGACTGCATATATTACACGAGAGCTTATGGCATGAACTTTAGGGAAGGCAACCGTGCTTTAGGTCAGAAAAAGCAGGGGATTTATGGTGACCTATCGATTTTTGTGTATGCGATCGATAAACAATCACATAGGCTTCCAACGTCGTGCGAATCCAGACTCAGGAACGCCGGTCACAGAGGCCGCAGCTATTTGGTTAGCAACCGCTGCTCGAACCCATCGCTCAAGGCTTCCGAGCCATGGCGAAATTCCAAGCTCGCTGTCATTTTCAATCTTGTGCGCTGTTGCCGGCGATATTTCCAGTGAGTGAATTCCGGTGCCTTTACCCGTTGTTTGCCGTCACGACCGGCGGGCCCGTCAGCTGGCTGTCCCTGGATTGGCAGCGGCCGGGCGCGCCGCTCCGCCGCCGCTGCCAGCTGACGTCACCTCCCCTGCCTCCCAGCTTCCCCGGAGAGGACTGCACCGGTCCCGCCGACCGCCTGGCGAAACGGCTCAGGCGCTGCTGCCGGCGCGACTCCGCTTCTTAGCCAGGCAGTGTACAGTTTCTGTAATAACCGGCTACACATGCAGGCTGGAGATGTGTTGTATTGTCGGGACCTCGGGTCGGAATTTGAGCAGGAATGCGGCGCGGCTGCTGCGGGCCGGTGCACCACGGACCACCTGTCGCCTCGTGCCGGTGGCATGGGTCGTCGGTGGTCTCAACTGCGTGCAGCCGAACCGCCGTCAGAGCAGGTGTCTGAAGAGCCGCTGCAGTACGTGCCTGCGTAGTACTTCGGTCTGCGAACCATGCATCTCAGTCTCAACTCTACTCTGTGAACAGGCCGAGTGAGTGGTATCCCCGCAATCGGCCAGATTGGACGCCCCAGTCCGTTCCGATCGACCGCGGCAGTGCTTGGCTGCGCTGTGTCCTCTTTTGACTTTGACGCCGGTGCTTCGAAACGCGGTGGCCAGGGGTTGGGGCCGCCGCCGGACCTGGCCATGGGTCGGGGCCCGCGCCGGACCTATCCAGGGGTCTGAGCCCGCCACCTACCGGACCTATCCAGGGGTCTGAGCCCACTGCCGGACCAGGGTCTAAGTCCGCCACCTACCGGACCTATTCAGGGGTCTGAGTCCACTGCCGGAGCTAACCAGGGGTCTGGGCCCGCTGCCGGACCACCAGCGACGCTGCCGGCCGGCTCTGTTTTTACCGTGCCGGCGGCACTCTCGGGCTTGACCCGGTGCCTGCGGGGCGTTTATTTGACTAGCGACGCCCCGGTGTGGTTTACCAGGGCTGAGCGCTTGCCGCCGCTGAAGGTGCTGCTCTCAGCTAGGCGCCGCTCCAGTGCACATCGGGCCCACTGCGTGGATCCTGTATATGCGTGAGGCTGTGCTGGCCAAGCACCACCTCTTTTATGGCCGATTTTGAGGCCACGCTCTGGTACAGTATATTTGTTGAAGGTCAGAGGCGGTATTTCGAATTGCAGGGAAAATAGGCCTTCCTGATGTGTTTGAATAGTTTGTAAATGGTTTACAGTGTGAGTATTCGACGTTTTTGTATATTTTATTGTACCCATTCCGTTTTTCGGCACATCCCGAAGTTGATTGGAAAATTTTGTCGGAGGCAAATGATGTTAAAAAGTCCAATGAAATTGTTTGTAGTGTTCTCCAGAAGGAAAACGTTTTCTTTCCACTCGTTTAAACGATCAAAAGCAGGGGGAGGGGTCTCCTCCGCAGTCGGGGTTGCATTTGTCTGGTACCGTACCAGAGAGGCGGCTGCCGGCGGCCAGTACAGCGGTGCAGAGACAGCAGAATGTAGCACCTTCAGCGATGACAGACGATCCGCAGCCCCGCTACCGGGCGCGGTAAACAACCCCGACGATGCAGCTGCCAGCTGACTCGTGGCCGCTCTTCCTCGGCTTCCCGCCCTGTGACGCACCCAGTGCGGCCTCGTCTTTGTGCCTCGCACCGGCCGTGTTTTCACCGTTTGGCCTGTCTCGAGGGTTGCGGCTGGTCGGGCCGTTGTGAGCGGCGGCGGCGCGTCGGTGCTGTCACGGTCAGGGGCGCGGCTCGGCAGCCTGGCCGCTCTGGTAACCGGTCCTACAGCAGCGTGAACCGGAACAGCCGTCGGCAGACACGCAGTCGGCTCCGGCCATGACTCATTTCGCGCCACCAGACGTCAGTGTCGGTCTCATTGACGTCCGCCGGCGCCGCCCCCGGCTCGGCGGCGTATTCACACCGCCGTCGCCTGTTGGTGTGCGTGACAGACCCGCCGCGCGCACGCATAACGGCACACATCCGGCGTCGGCGACCTTGGCGCGGCTGTCTTCCGCGGGTACGGCGGGCGGGGAGGAAGCGGCCGCCGTGACACACTGTCTCTGTGGGAAGGCCAGCGGGCGTTGGGCGGCCGCTCGGAGTCAGTCACTGTCGTACGGCGGGGTCGTGGGGCTGTAACCGGAGCCGGGCGCGGGTGTGGTGAACTCGGCCGGCCGATCTAGGCCAGTGACGTGCCAGCGACTCGAGTTGGTGCTCAGATTGGAGCAAGGTTTCGGTGAGAGCCTATTGCGTGCCAGTGAAACCACACATGCAAGACTAGTTTGGGCGAAATTCCTACGCCACTCGACAGTGAGTATCGTTTTTACCTGTTGTGACGTCGACGGTGACAGGTCTCTCCTGGCGTCATGTCCTGCTGCACTTGCTACCCTGCCACCCCGTGCAAAGAGCCGTCTTTGTTGGTGTGGTGCGTGTCTCGACCTTGGCGTCGTGCAGGGGCGCGCGCTGGGACGGCTGACCCACATCCGGCTGGGCCGCCCCTGACCTCGCCGCCTCAGGGGTCAGCCGGTGCCACGGCCGGCCGGCGGTATATTGATTGGGCCGGCCCCGGCAGCGGGCGCCGGCGGGTCGGCGGGCTGACACGCCGGCCGGCGGGACTTTCTCCCCGGCGGTGCAGGCCGCGCCTGCAGCGGCCAGTGTAGCCGCCGCCGCTGCTGCTGACGAGGTGTCCGTGCTCGCCGAGTGTCTGTCTCCGCAATGGCCAGCGCAGGAGCCACACCGAAACGGGTGCGTCATCTGGGTGCCAGGCTCACAAGCCTGCGGTTATAGACCGTCAGTCACGGGGGGGGCAGTTGGTGGGACAGTGATATCAGGTGTGTTGCGAGGATACCTGACAGTTTTCTCCGAATTTTACGTGTGCCGAGGACAGTGACGCATTTAGGATTTCGGTAAGGGGGAGGAGCGGGGGACAGAGGGTTGCCTGTACCCCAGGGGGAGGGGCTTTTTGCATTTTAATGGGCGTTCTCCATACACGTTTTTGGGCCTTTGGTGTTTTATAAATGTTCCGGGAAACAGCGTAGTAAATTTGATCAAAGGGGCGCCGTTATTTGCAGAAGGGCGGCCAGATAGTGTAGTATAAGTCTGCGGTTGCCATGTAAGTCTGCGGCTGGTCACTTAAAGTCAATTCTAGGCACCTATACCGCACAGTTCTCGCATTGGAAGGATTTCCAGGGAGCCCGGCGTCCTCAAGGGCTTCAGACGGACCTAAGGAGATCACCGTCCCCTTCGCCCCTTCCTTGGATCCGTGGTCATCTGAGGAAATCGAAATCTTCCTGTATCCATCTACTTTGTAGTGCATTTCAGATGCTGGGTTTTGGGGCTCAGGATTTGGCTTGCCACGCTGCGACGCCCTGTTTCCATGTGGGATGTCAGACAACGGGCGCGTGGGATTGGTAATGTTAATGTGGTCCCGTAAACGGTGACAGCTGACTTGTCAGGCTCTCTGTCTGGAATAAGGTTAGAGCGGACTGGTGTGTCGCTGGCAAACCCGGACCGCCTTGTTGCCAGTGGCGTCTCCTTACGTCCAGTCGAAGATTCAGTCTCTTCAAATGGACCATCTTCTGGCTTCATTGCTGAGTGATCGAATCTGGCCGCTTAAGGCTCAGTGGCGGTCTGTGTTAGTCGGGAGGAGGTCGTTAGGTGCCAGACAGCGTTTACTGGTCGGTGATGAGCGTGTTCTGACCCGTCGTGCGCCAGTTCTCCATGTCCACCGCCCTCGGGTGTAGCTGTCTTGGTCAGCATGGGCGAGGGGGGGCGGTCCGTGCAACCAGGGGACGTTTTTGGGAATGGTCATTAATGCTGTCGTTACCGAAATGCTCAATTGCCTGGTCAGCACGCGGGTGTCCGAATGTAGCGCCCCTGGTCCTCGGGTTATAATCCGGCCTTGGACCGAATCAACAAGTAGGCCTATTCAGGTTGAAAAGAAACCGGCAGTGGAAAGCCCGGCGTGTATTGATTCGGAACATTCGGGAGAGTCGCCAATGTGGGACTGAGCTTTTCGTCTTCCATGGCTTGTCTTTTTCTCCAATATTAGCCATTTTTGGAAACAATTCAATTTTTATGCATACGAGAGTCTTATGGAAGGTACCAAATCTGCAGTGGTTTTGTTTTGAAGCATTTTATTCCAATCAATGATGGCAGAGCCTCAGAAGCACCATTGGCACCCTTTTTTCTGGCAGGTAATGGTGCTCATTGTGTTTTGTGTTTTAGCCCAACTATGCCCAGGATTGCTGGTGTATTGTATGAGCACACTTGGAAATGAGCTATGAACCTTTGGAAATCCAGTGCTACCCATCACTCCGCGGTATCTGTGTGAGTGACGCGGCTTGTGGATCGTTATAAAACATCCAGTGTCAAATGCGTGTACTTCCTGCAGTCGCCGCGTTCCAGCAGGTTCGTTAGCCGGCAGTTGTACAAAAACCTGGGCGTCCAGTCGTGAATCCATTCCCAATTGGAATGTTGAATGATTTCCGAGGAGAAAAGGTTCTTTCTCTTGGATGTGGAAGACCATTTCCAACGTGCGGCCTCAGGCGCTTAGATAAATAAGATCACATGCGCTCTTTTGCTCCTGTGGTTTTGTGCTCTACAAGTTGGTTTAAAGATGTCTTTCGGGAAGAAAAGCTGACCTCTTCTCTGTTGTGAAAAGGTCTCCGCGCGTGTTATTTTCTGGTGTGGGCAGAAGTGTAGGCTTTTCTCCCCCGGGGCATGACAGTTACAGGGCCTGTGGGCGTTCTAGTAACATCCTTAACCTCAGCCCAGACAACTAAGCTTTATTCGTGCCATTGTTTGTGTAGAGTTCATCGGAACCAAAGTCTAAATGGGTTTGCAATAACAGTCTGAAGTTTTCCAGTGTAAACAGTGGGGGTGGTCGGCTAAGCTATCATGCGGGGGCGGCAAAGCCTGTGGAAATGTAGAGCATCAAAGCAGTTACAAGGGCGGCATTAAATCCTTCTTTGGTGGCCTCATAGCTAAACGGCCGTTCTGGTTACTAATTGATCGGATACCCATGGTGCCTGTGATTTTTTAATCTTCTAAGTTAGTGTTTTTGATAGCGATTGAAAAGTGTTTAAGAAATGTCTATTTTCGCACATTCTTGTGCCAATAGGTGGAATTTGTTTGTCTTTTCATTTTTCATCAGCCAATCGTGCACAGTTTTTCTCAGGTAGTTCTGCATTCTCCTTCCACAATATTTGTATATATTTAAGACCAAAACGTAATTCCGTGCATCACTCTATTACTCGACGCCTCCTATCCAGCAAGGATTGCAGGAACTGTCAAGCTTGTACTTTACCGAAATTCAAGGTGAAAGTATCGGTGAGGAAAATAGTGGAAAAGTGGTCTTGAACGGGGCACCAAAATGTCAATACCATGCAAAATTACTGTCTTAAATTGCAATTTCTGTCCAAGATTGGGGAAGTTGTCATTTTTATCTTAGCTACAATGCAAACCCCCTCGGAAGCACCAATTTCAAATGATTCCCAGTTGGACCGATGGTATTTTTCATAGGCCGTCAATACATTTTGTGTTATCAATGTATTATATAAAGGGCCGCCAATTCATTCGATTAGAAAGGACATCTACTGTGCGAAGACATCTAACCTGAAAACAAGATATCAGGATTGATTGCAAAATGCCAAAGAAGGTTATTTTTCTGTCGTAATTTTACATTAGTCACTTTCAGGAAGTTACGCTTTCTTTTATATTTTAGTGAGAGGAAATGGTGAACAAAACGAATCTCCGGAAATTCTATCTATTACGTCGAAAGCGGGGGAGGGGGGAGGGGTGCCCAGCCAACTCGCGAATCAGGAGGGCGTCCCCCAAATAACTATACCCGAACCAAGTTCTTTTCTATCATGTCCCTCCTATTTGTGCGAACTTACGTAGATGTTCAAAATCACTTTGTGAAGTTTATTGGCAGCAGATACAGACAGCCAGTATGCTCAAACCTTGTATCCTATCCCCACAGGCCATCGCCAGTAACAGATCCGTGCCGTCCCCGTCACGAAAAAGATTCCGCGGCGCCTCTGCCTATGCGATGTATTTTTGTCTTGGATCTTTTACCATTTTTTTCGGTTCCGTGAAATTTGTTTTCCTGTCATTTCATGCGTCAGCTCTGTGGGAAAGCGGCCGGCTCCATTACCGTGTTTACCACCGTTGGCTGGTCGCTAAATGGTGGCACTCTGCGGCGCCGGTGACGCGCCGTTATGCGTCTCTACTGTTTTTGTTGGTGCGGAACCATTCCTTTGAGAGGTGACTGCATAGACCTGTCATCCAGCCATCAGATCTAGTGGGATTATGCAGATCAGTAAATAATGACTTCTGAGTTTGCCTGTGTTGATCGTTTTGCGACTGGACCGCCTCTCAAGCATCTAGCTGTTCCGTGATTTTCTCAGAGAGTTGCCACACGCTTAAAGATTTGTGACGTTCTCGCGAAAGAGTTATGATTGTCGTTCATTTCAGATTAGTTGTATCGAAGTGATCGCTTTATCTAGCCGTTCAGCCAACTCTCTTTATCAGTCTCTTTATCAGTTGGTCATGCTCGCGGGAGACCTTATCTGCCCGGCTGGTGCCGTCGCTGCTGGTGTAGAGGTCTGTACCCGTGCCGGTACCGCTGTGCTAGGTCCGCGCTGGCCCGTCGCTACCGTCGCCGCCGGCAGAGGGGCGCCGGTGCCACCTGGCCGGGTGCCGACCGATCACCGCCGCGCGCCTGTTGCCGCCTGATTCCGGCGCCGCCGCCGCCGCTGGCGGTGCCAGCCGCCATCCAGCCTCCAGTCGGCTCTGACCCCGCATCGCCGCCGCAGCCTCTGCCGCCGCTGCCGACGCGCCCTGACCCCGGTCTGACCCGACTGTTCCCCCGCGCAGTGAGGCTGAGAGGGCCGCCGGCCGCAGTCGGCGTGTGTGGGTGGGATGGCAGACGGCCTGGCCGCTGCTGAGGACGCCGTTCACAACAGCTGGCCCAGTGGCGAGCAGCGGACTGGGGCGGCTGAGGAGTCGGTGCAGCGTTCGACCGAGTCCGAGGAGATGACGCAGCCGGACAGTGAGATGGTGGCGGCGGGAGCGCCCGCCGACGCCAAAGTCACCGTGAAGACGGTGCGGGACGATGTGGTGAGTGAGGACCAACACCCGGAGAACACGGAGGACTACTCGGCCGACGTGTCCGAGAAGGTGGAGAAGCGAGTGGTACATGGCGAGGAGGAGGACAGCTCGGGTGATGAGTACGAGACCATGACCACCATCACACGCACCACCAAGAAGACGACCTACACGGAGAAGCCGCTGACTCCGGCCAGCGCGCTGAAGCCGCGGCCCCCGCCGGCCGCCGTCAAGAAGGCGCCGGAGCCGGAGACGTTCTTTCACACGCAGGTGACGCCGGTGTGCTTCTGCTGTCGCTGGCGGCGGCGCTCTCTTCTGTCGCCGCTGATAACCCGCTAACGGCGTGTTTGGTCGCCTGGCCGATTTTTGTACCGCCGTCGACAGTTTTTGTGACGACCGCCGCTCTCACCGACTTGCAGCCGCTCTGGCTTCTCTGCTGTATCTGTCGGTGACTGACACTCTCTTCGATTTTCTCCCTGTCTGTCGCTGTTGGGTTTATGTCTCTGTCCGTCTGTGAAGGCGGTTGTGGATGTTTTCGACCGTGACTGACTGACGTCGACTCGTTGTTTTCGGCTGCGGTGTGACGCGAGTCGAGTGCGCTGCTGCGGTCGGCTGAAAGGACGTTGGCCTGTACCGCCCGTTTTTTGCTGAACTAACGTTTTCTCAACTCTTTTGAGTGGGAATCAGTTGGCATGCAGACCTGGGGCCAATGGAAACAGTTTTTCATCCTTGGCCGGCACCATGTATTTTTAAGCGTAAACTAACGAGTCTTTTAACAACCGTCTCCTAGCTAAAAGGACATGGATATGATGAATTCATATTAAGACCCTTGACGTTGCGTTGTATGTACGGCCAAAGGCCTTCAACTGGCTGACCCTTGTCGCCTGCGCTTTAATGTTATAAATTATGCAAAAAGGTCAATATTTTTCCGGTATTGCATTCATTCCCAAGTTCCTGTTCAAGACTATCAAATTTTGCATCAAACTTAAAGTTTTTTAACGAGATTTGATTTACAGATAGTAAATGTTAATTTAAACGGTCCCGTTTAGTGTTTTTCTGGTCATGCGGTATGCGGGACATGTACGTTCCTGCAGTTCACTGGAGTTATGTGTCCCAGAATTCTATTTACATGAGCTGATAGCGACGCGCCGTGTAATTCACGTCCGTGCCCATGTTTAGGTATTGAGCAGAGAGTGCGGTAAGCATAAGCCGCCGCTCAGAGTTTTGCCTCCCACCGGACAGTTCCACAGCGCTGACTGTGCGGCGCGGCGGGAGGGCTGCAATGACAGCCCCGGCAGACCCCCGTCCCAATCACCTGTCCATTGTGCCTTTGTATCCGGGCCCGGGAGCTGGGCACTGTCTGTCCGTATTTGGTAGGTTGGCAGCGTGCGGGCAGCCGGTGCAGACCTAGCTCCCAGAGCATGCGGGGCCCTCTAACAATCCCCACTCGCATTGTGATGACGTATGTGAGTGACGCGTGCTCCACGCTACTCTCACCTAAGCATGCCTAGCCTCGGTAATGGCTATGACGTCTACACGTGATTCAGAAAGCTCGCTTTAGGTGGTCGGTCAGTAGCCCTAGTGTCGTGCTAGAAGCGTTTAAACGTAATTCTACGTCTGTAAGTATCAGAATGATTCTTTGAAGCAATGTCGACGCCAGGTATATCCACCGCGGGGGTGTTAAAACATGTAACGACCAGCGGGGTGTGTCAATTGACTCTCTCGAGAGTGAAACTGGCGGCCTCCGCTTGTGAGCCGTGCCGCGGTCGGTACCGCTGTCTGCATGTAAATGCCCCGGCGGGCCCGGATATGGGAAGGCGTCAGCGGTCCGTACCGGTCCCCGCCACCTGACCGGAGCCCCGCCGCACTGCGGCACCGACGCCCCCGGGGCCTGTCCAGTGTCCAGTCCAATCGCTCACTGACAGGGTCGGAAGGCCGCCATAAGTCTGTCACGATCTGACTGTGTGCATGTGCGTATTCTAACAGTTACCGAGCCGAGCTTGATCCGTGCATGCGATTTGATCAGTCTCCACGCCGAATATGACGCTTCTCATGGCTTATTTTCGGGCATCTGTGACTGTTCAATCAGATTATCCTGTAACCAAGTCCTCGGGCTGCCACGCCCCGCCTATCGTGTGTGGTCTGACCTGTTTGTTTAGTCGCGCGCTTTGAGATCGCGTGCGTCGTCCATCACGTGCGCTCTGTTTGTGTGATGTCGATCGGCGCAGCATCTGACATCTTTCACACATTATCGCCACGGCTGTGCACGTCGCTCCAGACCAGAACACCACTGACTCAGCCCGCCTTCTGGACGGGTATCACTGCACCGTCGCTAACCGGAAACCACGCTTGCACACAGGATATGTCGGCCAATAAAAAGCTGTACGGAAAGGACCTCAGTGTCTACGAGAATATGGATCTCGAGGAGCTTCTGGACCAACTCACGCCAGAAGAGGTGGACCTGCTCACACGAGATGTGGACCCGGACGTAAGTACGAGTACTCTGCCCGTCACTATTCCGTATTCGTGCATGCGCTTGACTACATTAATGTAAATCCCCGGAGGGGACATGAATGTCGTCTGAACAAAAAGTGACTGGATGAAAGACAAACTTTTAATCAATCAATTCTGCCGTGCAAAAGGAGAAGGGGCATCTCCAATGTATTAGCAATGAGAGATACCCTCTTTCCTTCGCACAACAGAATTGGCATACGAATGCCCAAAAAAGGTATTGTTAGGAACGACGAAAGAGGGCAACGAGAGATGACTGATGTCAAGGGAGGCAGAGCTTTAAACAGCTTCGCGCCGCTTATCAGAGTGCCCTCGGCTAAAAGCGATCCCTCATTATTACACCACTTTCCATTTAATGTAAGCATCGGTCTCATTATCCCTCAATACCTGCTCTGTAATAAAGGTGGAGTGACTGAATGGACATTCCCAGCCTTTGTGCCTGCCAAATTTTGCATGATTAGCATATAGTGACCCACACCCACGCTGGACGCGCCTATTTTAGGGGTGAACATTTGTAGGAGTTTGACAGTGCTTGACGTATCAGTACGCGCACACATTAGCTGGATCAGCCAGCATCTGTGCAGGTGGATGTCCACGATGCACGATCGGGACGGACGCGCCTAATGCAAGCTGTCAGTGGTGTGGGAAGGCCGTCTCTCTGCTGCGCTAATGGGTTCGGCACGGCTGCCTTGTTGAGGTGTTTAGCTGACGGATGAAACGTGACGGGCCCAATGGAAGCAAGCATTGTTCAAGCTTCGCTCTCACAAAGCAGGTTTGTGTCGGCGAAGGATGAATCATAAATACTTGTGTCCCTGGAGGGCGAACCGCAATGTGCCGCCCGTCTTCTCAGTGATTGGAGTTCTAGAACATCTAGCTTGGGAGGCTGCTTCTGATTTGTAAAGATTTGTAACAGCTTGCATTTGTGAACCAGCCCAAATTGAGTTTCTAGGTGGCTTTGCGCGAAACGTTCGTAAAAGTCTGCCTGCCCTCGTTATCTTTGATTTCCTGTTAGAACAGCTTGCGCTATGGCAGCTTCCAATATTTTGTTTTAAAGGACGGAAGTTACCTCCCTCTGTTATTTTGTTCAATGACTCATCACCTTCCGAAAGCTTTCCCCAAACTTGTCAAGTGTGCCTAATATGAAAAGAACCAGGCGAGTGTGTAGATGAAATCGGGTAGGGGTGGAGAAACCCCCAGCTATTAACGTCTAAATCGTCCTAAAATGCGTGTAAAAGTCGTAACACTCGTCGTAGTGGGGGAGGGGGGTTGAACATCCCGCTAAAATTTTTCCGAGGCAGCCT
This sequence comes from Lepas anatifera, assembly GCA_034440635.1. Taxonomy (NCBI): domain Eukaryota; kingdom Metazoa; phylum Arthropoda; class Thecostraca; family Lepadidae; genus Lepas; species Lepas anatifera. Next base: position 68,496 of record JAOTON010000801.1, on the reverse strand, counting down.
GAAAACGGCGGCAGGATGCGCTGCATTAATAAGTACACCTTGATCATTTATGCTCTCAAAATTTGAATCTTGGTCATCCCGGGTCAGGTCACTAGACTTAGTGAAGTGACCTCAAGTTGCATCAGGGAGAGTAGGGTTTAATCTATTGATGGGAGATTCATATTACACTCAATGGGCCCACCGAATGTCAAACGTCGTGGTTACTGGATTTTTGTATGGATGACCCAAAGGCCAGGTACGGGTATCCACTCCCCCCCCAGTGGAAAATGTATCGGGAAATCGGAAATGGCCGAAATGTCTCTGTTTCTGTAGATACGGCTTGAATGGCTTCTTCTCAGTCGTGATTTGTTGGCTTCTCGATGGTGAAGTTTAGTGACCAGTGGCCATCTGGAGTTCCTTAAGCAGGGTTTCAAACCGGGGCTAATAACTTTGCAAGAAATGTTGTCAAAACTTGTTATTTTGATATAATTGCGCTCGCATTGACCTTGCCAGTCGTTTGAAATGGATAGTGACCATATTGGGCTGAAAAGGTCATTGACATTGGCAGGGTGTGATACGTATCCCGACACAACACAGTCGGAAGTCAGAGCGAAAAGGCTCTCCGGAACCTGTCGCCCTCTTTTGCTTGTCGTGATCTTTGTACTGACCTGAGCTGCCGAGTGGCAAGCATAGTTTGTAAACATTTATCTCAGGCTGTCTACCGCCTTTTGCGGCTTTTTCACTATCACATGGGGTTCGGATCGAGGGAGGTGGGCCCACCCGCCCACTTGGACGAAGGTGAACCATAGGCCTGCGGGGGTGGGGTCAGTGATCTATCCAAACACCCTTTTCAAAGTTTTTTCCCTGTTAAATCTGCGCAAGCAGGTTGGTGGATTGGTCAACCCTCACAAGACGAGTGTCGCAAGGGTTCAACGACAAAATGAGTATCGCGAGGGTTAACCGACAAAATGAGTGTCGCAAGGGTTCATCGACAGTGAATGTCGCAAAGGTTCACCGACAAGACAAGTGTCTCAAGGGTTCACCGGTAATAAATGTCTCAAGGGTTCACCGACAATCAATGTCGCAAGGGTTCACATACAAGACGAGTGTCGTAAGTGGGAGTGGAAAACTCGGTCCCATCCGAATTCCCTTCGCCACCGAGCTGTTGCCGCGTGGGCTGCGTGCGACACGCGGCGCAGAAAAAACCAACAATTTGCCGTATCGCGCTGGTTCAGAAATCCACCAATAAAACTTACCTATCACACAAGGTGTGTGTGCTAGGCCGATAAAAGCTACAGGCCTGTCTGTTTTCATCGGCCGAGTGCTGCGAGAGGAAGGTATATGCTCGTTGCCGGTCACCTCTAACGGTAATATTTCCGAAATATTATGTATCTGTTCTGTATTTTCCAATTTTCTCCAGATTACACCATCTAATCAACTTTTTACATTCTCGCATTCTTATGTTTGCTTGTATTCTCACGAAAAGTAGAGAGAAGCGCTGTTTTCAGGATTTGAACGACCTGAATGTGCCTACTGATTCTAGGCGATTTGCCCGTTCGAAGCAATTTCGAAGGGAAGTGTGTCGTAGAAGTCCGTTGTTTTTGTTGTCATAACGTTCAAAGCCATTTTACGGTGAAGTTGACGCCACCTCTGGCTCAGTCTGCTATGACAGATCGCCTCAGCGGTGGGCCTCAAATTGCTGTTTGATTAGGAAGAAACGAGGCTACCTTCTCGGAATCAGCAAATTCACGGGAAAGCGGTGAATAAACCTGGCAGACAGACGGATTGTGTGGGAAGTATCACTCACCGCGAGGGGTGAACCCGTCGATAGTTGCCGACAATTGCTGGAAAATATATCTGAAAACGCTGATAGATCATCTTCATTAATGCTCTCGCATCTAACACAACATTTATATGGAATTAAGTCGAAATTGAATAGCTCTTTGGTTAACTGGGTGAATTTGTTGATCTCCTTGTGGCCTTACCGACTGCTCCACGTGGTCAGCGTATGGGTTAGGTATTCACGTACGTCCTTCTATTTGGTTCAGAATAACAGTTCCCCTGTTACAATACGACCCCCTCCGTGAAATCCGAGAGGATATGATGTATTTCGTAAACAGCTACGGACTCCCCAATAGAGGATACTGAATTTCGTCGTGGTGACCATGGCTGAGTTGGAATGTGGCATTATTATCCGGTTCTTATCGTTTTAGCGGGCGTATAGGGGCACGTGAGAATCCATTTTCGTTCAGGAACAGTCATTGAACGATTCAGAAGTGGTTTAGAAGTAAAGTAATTTAAAGAATATCAGTTTCGTTTGGAACTATCCCTCCACTGCCCCGGATATACATATTTGTAGTATTATAGAGGAGTCGCGAGCTGATTTCCCCCTCCCCGGCCAAAAATATTAACCCCCGTGACTGCCGGCATCTGGCTAAGATACATCCATTTCCGTGACCAGAGGGATAATGGAGCTACAGAGCGCCTGTGGTAGCTGTTGGCCGCTGGAAGGCACTAACAGCGCCGTGCTGGGTCTGGCGGTGAGGTGGCTATCGTGCACGACTGGGTGCAGTCTGTTGCACTGCAGTGGCGCTGCCACATCGATCTTCGCGGGGCACGTGCGAGGGGCGTGGCCCTGCGGCTGGCGCGCTGCCAACAGCAGCCACCCGCGCCGCCGCGCCGGTGTCTGATCCTTCCCCCGCCCCGCGACAGCCCGCGCCGTCTATCCACCTGCCTATCCACCCGTCGGTGCCTGTTGGTTATGGCAATAAAAAATTCCTCTCTGATACGTTTAAGCGATACACGCGAACAATAGCAGAAGTGTCCTTTCACCTCACTCGATTCGTGGCTTTGTTTTTTTCCCTTCAATTATTTCCCGCCCACTATCATGAGTACAAGTACGAGAGATGCGGTACATTGGATACCGGCGGTTGTTTCGTTGTGGATTTTCGTTGATCAGTATAGTAAAGTGGATGTACCTATTCTGTTTGATTTTCGGCTGGAATGTGAGCATTCGGGCTGATGTGAGAGCTCCAAGGAAAATTTCAACTGCCTATTATATTAAACAGATTTAGACGCTCCAAGAAGTACCGAGTTTGATTTGGTATCAAATGACGTATGTCCGTTATTCTTTTACTGTCATCCAAAGTTTTGATTAGTTTTTCATTACCAACTGTACAAGCATTTATTTTACCCTGGCCACTGGGGTGTTTTGCGTACTTTGGTAATTCCTATGCAAGACTGGACGGCGCCGGGCTCTTCGATCGGTCGCTGCAACTGCACCTTGAAGCACCTGCCGTCGCCACCGTTGCCACGTTCCTCGCCATCAGCCAACGCACGGTCTCTATCGTCCCCTCTGTATCAGCCGTTGCATCGCCGGCCCCGGCCGGGCCAGTGTAGGAAGTGACCAGTTCTTTGCCTTGGCAGGAACTTTAGATTGGATGTTTTTATGGTATGGACTCGGGCTGGAATAGTAGCAGGATCATTTTTTGTGCGTAGCTAGGCTGCTAGTTCCGAAGACAATGAAGTCAGAATCAGCGCTTGACCAGCTAGTTTTGTGCCGCCGTCGGGCGTCGGTTTACCGCATCTCACCAGATGGTGCTGGGGATGGCTGCGGCACGGTCAGCGAGCTCGGCCGCTAGTGGGGTGCCTGCTGTGTAACTGCTCTGTGGAGCCTCGCTGGAACACTGGGAAACGGACACTTGTAACTGCCACGTCACCGGGTGTGTGTATGTAGCTAAGCTTCTCCTTGAGGAGTAGTGGATGCGCGGTCACGACGACAAAAGATCAGATCTGCAGGATGTAAGATGTGAGGTCTCACCGCTCCCACTGCTTTAGTTACAATTGCTGAGTCAAATGAAGAAACGCTGACAATACAAGTGCTGTTTTTCTACACACAGCGAGGTGTGACCTTTCCCCCCCTTTGTTCGGGAGCAGCCACAGAAGTTCGTGGCTAATCCACAAGTTTTTCTGAGCAGTGACCAAAGAGCGAAAGGCAATGGCTGCCGACCTGCCTTTTTACCTGTGATTTAAGCTCAGAGAGCACACGATGACCTGCGCCGGGGGAGGGGGGGGTGGGAGGCTGTTTGCGGCGGCGTGAGGTGACCTTCGCGGGGTCTGGTGCCCCGTTAGTCGGGTGTATTTTTATCCAGTTGCTGTTATTATTGGCAGCGCGCTGCGGCAAAAGTGATTGGTGGGGGTACGAAACACGCCACGCACCTCAGCAGACGGAGATGGTGCGCGATGCCCGTACAGCCAGTCCTGGCGCAAAATCAACCGCACCGCACGCGCCAGTTTCGGTGACACAGTGGGGTGGAACCGCATCAAACCTAGATTAGTTATTCTTGTTGTATTGCCTCATTTTAAGTTTTGAATAATATGAGATTTGGTTTGATGAGTGCTCGGAAAACATTATTTTGGAGGATGGATTTTCTTCTTGGGACTCTCGCTCCCGAAGAGGACGTGTCGGGTCGTCGCCGCCGCTGTCCATCCCGGCACCGTGCGGCTGAGGCGCGGCACGCTCGCCGCCTTATTGGAGGGAGGGGGTGCGTGCCGAGCGGCGCACCAGACGGAGGGTAAACAGCGGCAGGTAAAAACACGGCCGTCACGCCGCGCCGGTGGTCGATCATCCACTCCGAACCACACTCAGTGCCAGCCCTAAAAATGGGATAAAGGGACCGACACAGCGGTGGTGCAAGATACTATTCATGTAGAAATACTTGCCCGGATACATGAGCAGCTTCAGTACCATCCGAGGGAATGGAGTTATCGACTCATGTCACCTGGAGTACCCGAAGGCAGACTCCTGCTTACATGAGTCGATTAGTCCGTTCCCGTGTATGTAATAGAAGGCGAGATATATAGTAATAGAATAGAATGTGAGAAGGTGCTCATGTATCTCACGTGCTGGGTAACTCACGCCTGGGATGGTACGTACTGAAAGCTTTGCTCTGGTATCGGCGCTCCAGCAGCTGGATCCGATGCTGGGCCGGCCGGGGCCTGGCCAGGAACAACTGTGCCAGTGCATTAAGCTTGCTGTACTGTAAGCTATCGAGTCTATCTCTGTGATGTTGGATGCTTGCAATCCCCACACTAGCTGTACTCGCAGTTTTGTAGCACCTCGCGAGATCCAAAAATATATCGAAAAGAGGTTCGAAAACACTCCTGAACTCAAACATTGATTGAGATAAGGTAGTTCTAAATAATAAGTGTTCCCTATCTAATTCCCCGTATTGCATGCCCCGTGCGGACAGAGATTTACTCTCCTAAGCTCGTCCATTGATATCGTCAGCGCTTAAACTGAAATCAGGCTACTGTCGCACTCGACCTTCAGAAACTGATTATTGCGCCGGGACTGTGTGGGGCTTGCCGTCGTCGGGACTGCAACCGTGACCGAGAATAAGGAAAAAGTAGAACTTCGAGTGTGTGCGTGCGTTGGTACATGGGGAGACTGCTGCACCTTGGGCAGTGGGCAACACTAGCACATTATACACATTAGGAAAATATTGTAGATATAAAGACGAAGTACCCTCAGGTATAATGCCACGTGTTTCTGTCACTGAAATACCTCAACTCGACCGGTATCGGAATCCAAACCGTTTTTTGCACCAGCTGTTCGGGATATTTACACGTAAAGCCACGTATTTTGGGTTTTTCCGAATTGATTTTCTTACGCTGGCGGAGATATTTTTCGCGGGAGTAATTTGGCTGCAGTGTGTTAGTACGGTAGCGAGCTCAGGAGCGGCCGGCGGTCGGCTGCTGTTTGGACGGTGCCGTGCAGTATGTCGGGAGCGGACGGCGGTCAGGGTCGGTCGCAGGTGTGTGCTGGCCGCCGGAGAGTGATTCGGCTCACGTGAGGCGTGTCTGGCTCAGTCGCGCAGGGTAGCTCAGGCTAGGGTTGGGCGCTGGGTCGACTCAGTTACTACCTAGTTGCGATATTGCTGACAAGGGACCAATTACCGATGAAAATGTTATCTAATTATTGTGTTGTAATAAACTCTTAAGATATTCTCCTTCTTGCGTATTGCCTTTACACTTATTTAAAACTGAGTAAGTTCTTCGTTGATACTTTTTTAATTCAAATATCCGTATTTTTTGTTATTGCAATGTTTCCTAAATCATTTTCCCGAAAACGTTTGCAAAGTTTTCACCCCTATGGCATTGTTCTCAGGCTCACGATGCTCAGATAATCCCTTCGGTTTTGTGTTTATGATTAATTTCTGGGTTGGGAGAAGGTGGTGTCCTTTGACGCAAATTGTGCTTAGAGTTATATTGTGTATCAACTGCTGGCTTGATAAATTTTGTGTGGCTATATGTTTACGTGCTGGTCCTGGAGTATGTGACTTGTGTGGTTTTAGAACGCTCTGGTGCCGTGTGTGACGTTGGGATGTGGTTACTGATATCGCCGTGTGGGACATTGGGTTTGGTTTCAGGGCACCTTAATGCCGTCTGTGACGTTGGGTATGGTTTAAGGGTATCCCAATGCTGTCTGTGACGTTGGGTGTGGTTTCAGGACACTTTGATGCCGTGTGTGACATTGGGTATGGTTTCAGGATGCTGATGTCATCTGTGACGTTGGGTGTGGTTTGATGATATCTCTATGCCGTGTGTGACGCTGGGTGTGGTTTCAGGACACTTTGATGCCGTCTGTGACGTTGGGTGTGGGTTGATGATATCTCTATGCCGTGTGTGACGCTGGGTGTGGTTCCAGGACACCCTGATGCCGCCGTGTCAGCGGATTTCATACCGGTGCGACAAGCCGGCCACAGGGCCGCTGGACCGGAAGAAGCTGATCGACCACATCCACCAGCAGGCCCTCAACGAGCCGGACCGGCCCGAGATGGTGCCCTACCAGCCCAACACGGTCCGCGGCAAAAAGGCGAGTCATGCCCCGCGGCAGCGGTTATCGTGCCGCCTGCTCCGCGCCTGCTGAGCGCCACCACGTTGTCGACGTGGAAACACGGTGTGGAAACGAGCCGCGTATCCTGCCAATCTGCCGGGGTGAATGCATAGTGGTATTGTCCGCACACTCTCCTTGTCTTTGGAAAGGCTTAACATGGGATAAATAGATTCATAGTTTGATTCGGTATCCCCATTACCTACAATGGTTATTTTGAAGAAAAAACATGTCGCGGATCCCGGATGTCCCTCGCTTGTCACGGAATCGGCGAGATCCCTGCTTCTGACAGCGAGCTGCCAGTGTTCCTCCGATGTCCCCGGCGGCAGATGGGTCATTCGGTCTAGTTCTAAAAATTCGACGACACATGGGCTGGTTCTGCGTTTAGCGGGTGGGACCCAAACTATGAGGTCAGAGGCCAGTTTGAAACTGGGATATTCCACGACGAATCGACACGCTGAGTGGTCACATTTACACTCCCGTGTCAGGTTTTCGACAAAAAAGCTTGTCTGTGGGGTTGCCGGCACCCCTGAAGACACCCGTGACAATTTCAGCCCTCTGATTACGATGTCGAAAATAGAGCCATCCATGATTCTGTAGTACCAACATGCAACAAGGTGTTTATGCCTCTTTTAAAAAGACATGCGGCATATGCAGAAATTATAGGATGTCCTACCGACAATGCCCTGCCAAAGTATAGCTGAACCGGCCAAATATACCTGTACGGGTATCAATAGTAAGTTCTCCAAGACGCATAGCTTTAGCTAGACAGAAAATGTAATCCAGTTTTTACTTCTGCACCTGATTGCAAAAACGTTCTACTTTGTAAGAGCTTTATTTGAGCATGTGCATGCTTTCCTAAAATTTTGATTTTGTTACAAGTCTTATTCAAAGCATTTAAAACGAGGGAAGACGGTGAAAACGGGCACGGCGCGGCGCCGGCCGTCCCGTTTGTTGAGCGCCAGAGCCGGGAGTACTCAGGCATCGTGGGTACATTGCGGCGATTGATTATTTGAGCTTTAGGGCGCGCCAAGCGGGATGGTCATATAGCGCCCACTGGTGCAGTGGGGCGAGAAATGACGCTGTCTGACGGCTCGGACGGCGCAACCAACCAACCAAGTCTTAGGAGCATACATTTTAAAAGACAAGCAACTGTGGTTTTTGTGAATGAATTTGATAGCTGAAAGAATTTCCATTTATATCAGCATGTTTCCTCAGTCAAGCGTTGATGCCGCCCCGGTAGCTCAGTTGGTAGAGCGTTGGGCTCCGGCCCGCTGCTCAGAAGCATGCAGTGGCAGTGCATGTCCAGGATTGGGATCGGTTCCCCTGAGACGCTCCGGCGCTCAATAGTGTACCCGACGTACAGGTCGGCTGGCAACTGACTGGTGAGAGGGTGACCTGAGCGGGGCGGCCGTCCCTGTGCTTTGTGGGACGTTAAACTTTGGCTTCTAAACTAACCCTTCTTTGTGGGAGTTGCTCGTTCGGGTGGTGGGGTCGGGGTCTCCGAGACAAGTCCCTTGATGAGTTTAGTGAGACTCTGACTCCAACAGTCGGACCGGGAACAACTTGGACAAAATTTATAAAAAAGCAAACAAAAATAATCCTAAGATTTTTGTGGGTAACAACATAGTTTTAAGAAAGGTTTGCTTTACTTTGCAGCTGCTTTATTCAGGCTTTTAATTGAAATAAATGATAGTGCACCAACGAAAGGTTAATACATAAAACATAACGATGACGGAAGTTGGCAATCCCTGGTCGGGATGGTAAATAATTTGGCAGCATGGCGGCGGCAGGCAAACAGGCCTTTTAGCAGTCAAAGCGCCGTTTTGAGGCGAATCGTGGAGTCCTTCTTGGGCTTTCATTTGGCGGATCGCTTGAAAAAAGTGTTCTAAGTTCAGATTGGAAATGAGGCGATTGTGCGTTCGCTTTTTTCATTGGATGTTGGCAAGCACGTATTTGTACGTGGACAGTGCTTTGTGTGGGGGTGTGTGCCGGTTTGTGGAGTTCAGCCGCGCGATCCTGCCGTTCCCCTGCTGAGTAAGACGTTGCCGGTCGCTGGCTGTCGTCGGCGGCAGCTCCCATCACCAGCTGTGACCCAGCCCTGATTAGTCTGTAGCCTGCGTGACACCTGTCTCGGCGCGCGTGGCCGGCCCGCGCCGCCGCTGATCCTCTGAACGCTGACGTCACTGCGACGTCACGGCGCCCGTCGAGCCAACTTCTTTGAAGTGATGGAAGGAGGGTGTTCGGGAGTCTACCACCAGGGCGTCTGGCTCCTGCCCAATTGCTCCGGCGCTCTTGTTTTCCCTGAAACTCGTGAGCTCATTCACCGCTGTATGCTGCGTATCTGTGGGCTGGTGTCTCCAGATTTTTGTGGAAACCCCTGAAGTATCATTTTTCTCAACCACCCATTTCCATTCACTTCTGATTTCCTCTGCGTTGTGTTCGTTGTGGACATTGATCACCATCGTTTGCATAGGCGGATCTAGGATTTCCGACTTAGGGGGAGAGATTCTCATGGTTGGGGGGAAATTTGACCAGGGGGCGACACTTTTGGGCGCCTAAATCTATCAGGTGGGCACCAGGTCCTATCGCGGGGACGTTGATTCGTGCTCGGTTTGGCCGGCAGTGAAGCAGATGCGGTCCTGAGATTTTTTCGCCGTGCTGGATTTGGTCGACAGTTAAACAGATACTGTCACATGATTCTGTCGCCGTACTGTTTGTGGCGTGTCGGGTTTGGCCGGTAATAGAGCAGAGACTGTCACATGATTCTGTCGCCGTACTGTGTGGGGCGTGTCGGGTTTGGCCGGTAATAGAGCAGAGACTCCCTTGATTTTGTCGCCGTGCTGTGTGTGAGGTGCTGGGTTTGGTCGGCAATAGAGCAGAGACTGTCACATGATTCTGTCGCCGTGCTGTGTTTGAGGTGCTGGGTTTGGTCGGCAATAGAGCAGAGACTGTCACATGATTCTGTCGCCGTGTTGTGTGTGGTGTGTCGGGTTAGGTCGGCAATAGAGCAGAGACTGTCCCGTGATTCTGTCGCCGTACTGTGTGTGGCGTGTCGGGTTTGGTCGGCAATAGCGCAGAGACTGTCACATGATTCTGTCGCCGTGCTGTGTGTGGTGTGCTGGGTTTGGCCGGCAATAGAGCAGGGACTGTGGCGTCCCTTGATTCTGTCGCCGTGCTCTGTGTGTGACGTGCTGCGTTTTTTCGGCAGTGGGTGCCGCCGGCACCACCGGCGCAGGAGCAGCGGCTAGAGGAGGAGATCGCACTGGACCTGGGCGATGAGTACGAGACGGCTCTGGGCGGTGCCTCGGAGGGCGAGCTGGTTGACTTGGCAGGTGAGGGAAGATCACTATGGTTTTGTAGCGACATTTTTTCTATGTAGTGCATTTTTTGCCTCGCTCACTCTTTTTGCGTATATATAAGCTGATGTTAATGTGTTGCGCCGATGTAGCCGATGTAGTCCCGGGTTATCTTTAGCTGCGTAGACGCGATCTGTGCCATTGGCTCGGTGTGGGAGGCAACCAGCACCCCCTTTTCCCAGGGTAGCAGGTGCTGCTCGCTGGAGGTAACAAATTGGTTCCCTCTGTTCCCAGTTCCAGCCGAGGCAGCGTACTCGGCCCCTTTTTGGATCCTCACATGATGTTGATGCAGCACTGAGTCCTAGGCCTCAGCTAAGATGGTGCCCCTGGAGCAACTGACTTTTTGGCCTCCGCCTGTGGGTTGGAGCATTTGGGATGCCATGGTTCACATGGTTCTGGCCGCTGAAGGCGGCGGTAAATGGGTCATGAGATCGTGTTGAACAGGGAGAGACCCGCACCCCTGCTCGGGAACAGCAGACGCGGGGAAGCAGAGCCAATGAGGGCTCAGGAGAGAGGTGTCTGGATCCCAGAGGGGTAGAAAGAGGAGAGGGACTCCTGTTGTGGGGGCCGTAGAGGAAGGAGGCTTGACTCCAGGGGACATACGCCGGAGGGAAGGCTGGGAAGGACGCGCCAGCGCTGACACAGCAGCCATGTGAGTACAAGAAACGATGAGCCGTTTCTTCACAATTCAAAATTTATTTCCTCTCTCCCACCGAGCCAAAGGACATGTATTGTTTAACATCAGGAAAATCAGGGCAGGGGAGGACATTATGTGAGTGTATGCCGCGGCAGGCATCTGTGAGCCGGCAAGATTAGTTAGGAATGTGCCAAATTATGTAGTTGCTTGAGAACGAAGGGACAGTGGCGCCAAAATAACGATAACTCGATTTAAATTTTCCCCTTTGATAGTGTACTAAATAATTCCGCTAACATGTGTGACTTGCCCGAGAAAAGTGTACAAATATAGGGTATGGAAAATCTGTCCAGATCGTCTACTGATTCGCAGATACCGCTGAAAGTTTGGGACAAAGGACGGAAATGAAATATAACGAGCTGAGCGGAATATGGTCTAACGGAGGGTAATTTGTTGTATATAAATTTATAGATTGCCTGGACAGAGTTCTATGGTTCTTCCACAGAATAGCAGTTGACAGCTGTGTTCAGGATTAGGAAGGACGCTCTTATCCGACATTTTCGTTCATATTATACCGTGCAATGCCTGAACTGCTCATTGGTTCCTTGGATGATAGGAAGGGATAGGTGTATGTGTAAGTACCTAAATGTCAGATGGATGCGTAATCGCTGGCGTGCACTGCGGTGAAAAAGGGTCAACGTGAACTTGACGCTAATTTCTGATAGGAGCGGATACAATTTTAACAATGTGTCCAGCCCTGGGCACACTAAACGTGCAGCCATCGAAATAGGATTGTTAGCGAAGACTATCGCGGGCAGATAACGATGCTCGGACTAAGTGAGAGGTATTAGCATTGAACTTGCATAGCATGGACCTGGGCCGGGGTGGAAAGGATTTTTCAAAAAACAATTAACGGCGTATCCAATCACCTAATGATGTGAGCATGACACCCAAATCCTCCCCGTTTCAGGTGACCTTTCGGCGGTCTCACCACGTCTCTAAAAAAGGGGGGCTCTTCCGCCTCTAATCCACCTGAGCGCCAAAAGGGGAATATATATATATATATATATATATATATATATATATATATATATATATATATATATATATATATATATATATATATATATATATATATATATATATATATATATATATATATATAATATATATATATATATATATATATATATATATATATATATATATATATATATATATATATGCATGTATTATTAAAAATCACAGCTTCCTTGGCATTAATTAGTTTCTTGTGCGTCGCTTCGAGTTGGCGGATAAGGCTTCGTTCGTTGTCGTTATATTTATAAAGATTGTACAAAATGACATCTATTGACGTTTCACCTTCCATAAGGCATCTTCATGAATACAAATGATATGCAGTTACATTTTACAAGTATAGAATAGATAACATATTTTAGTTTCGATACGGTACAAAGCACATTTTAATCTCTTCGTGACATTTTTAAATTGAACACTGGTCGGAAAACAATCGAATGATTCATCGCATAACACGTTGACTAGATATTAGTGCACCTACTCCAGAAAAAACCCATCAAATGAAACACACAACAATATGAAACATAACAAACTCAGCTAAACATGAATGTAAATATAAAGCTTAGCTGAACCCTTCCCAATCTAAAGTGTTTTGTCATAAAGTGCCAGTGTTGTGGATTGTTTTGTCTGGATGTTGATGATGGGTGATGTGTTTCTGATGATAACTGTTTTTAATAATACATGCATTAAAGAAAAACTACTTCCCAAATACACTAATATATATATATATATATATATATATATATATATATATATATAAATGGAGAGGGTAAGCTTTCAACGCTTTCTGGCCTCAACAAGATTACGAAATTCTGCGGAGGGCGAAGCCCCGGAAAGATAGCAGTTGTTTTTACCGGAGTGTCCCACAAGGAGCATCCCCACCGAGGGGTACGGGAGGGAAAAATTTTCTAGCAACATCGTTGTGGGGCTGGCCATTAGGATGGGGAATGGATGAATGGTGTTTGAAATAGTGTGCGTGTTTGGTCGAATGGAGACACGGATGTGCTAATTTAAGGCCGGTGGGCACCTTGGCCAGAGGTGTGTGGTGCTCTGTGGTGACTCATTTTTGAAAAAGGAGATAGACCCAGTGAGCCCATGGAATACGACCCCGAAACATCATCGAGGTGGCCATGCCATAGCAGAGGTGGGCGGATAGTCGAAAAAAACTAGTTAGAGCCCCTGAACAGACTGGCCGTCCCACTCTGTTCAGACATCAATCAAGGTCCAGGAGGTGACGACCGGACCGGGCGAAAGGCGCGCCGTGCGCGTTGAAGAAGAACTTAAGAAGAGCTTGAGAAGATTCCAAGAGCAGTGGCGACTCTCACTGATGAGCTGAAGACGGGCGACGGCACCTTCAGTCGACGTCAAGCACATCGGACGGGGAGGCACACTACGGCGCTGCCGAGCCGGGGAGCCTCTCGATGTGACGACTGCCACGAAGAAGACGGAGAAGATAAGTCCGGAGGCCGGTGGGAGGGCATTCCCCATCGGACCGGTATGGGCTCCGGCCCATACTGGCGTAGCCAAGCAGGCTATTCCGGTGAAGATTAAAATAAGTCCGGAGGCCGGTGGGAGGGCATTCCCCATCGGACGGGTATGGGCTCCGGCCCATACTGGCGTAGCCAAGCAGGCTATTCCGGTGAAGATTAAAATAAGTCCGGAGGCCGGTGGGAGGGCATTCCCCATCGGACCGGTATGGGCTCCGGCCCATACTGGCGTAGCCGAACAGGCTATTCCGGTGAAGACGAGATAAGTTCGGAGGCCGATGGGATGGCGTTCCCCATCGGACCGGTATGGGCTCCGGCCCATACTGGCGTAGCCGAACAGGCTATTCCGGTGAAGACGAGATAAGTCCGGAGGCCGGTGGGATGGTGTTCCCCACCGGACCGGTATGGGCTCCGGCCCATACTGGCGTAGCCGAGCTGACTATTCCGGTGAAGACGAAGATAAGTCCGGAGGCCGATGGGATGGCGTTCCCCATCGGACCGGTACGGGTGGCAGCTAGTACTGGCGTAGCCGTCAGGCTATTCCGGTGAAGATGAATGAGGTGGAGGCCGGGGGAGTGACGCCTACTCCCGGACCGGTATGGGTGGCGACCCATATTGGCGCAGTCGACCGAGGCTGTTCCCTCAAGATAGACGAGTCGTAATGACGATTACGCTCGATTGTTACGCATTTTATATTTTATAAGGGTCGGTCGCATCGACGGAGATCGGCCCTGCAGCGGTAAGGGTCGACCGCAAAAATCCTACTTCCCTTTGGATACCACGTCGACGTTGGAGCGGCCCTGGATCCCATCGCTATGCATACTGTATCGATATACATATATAACGACGATGAGAAAAACCGAGAAAAGTATAACGATAATTAGACAGCTGTGGCTATGCAATTTATCTTTGGGTTCATAGTAGTGGAGGGGATATTTTAATATCGGGGACCCCTGATTACCATCAATCGGGCCCACCTGACTGGGAAGAGCTTACGGAGGCGGAGAGTTTCCTACGTGCGATTACTGAAGCGTGTCCATAAGCTTGGGGATGGGAACTCGCGTTTATTATTGTTTGAAACAAGGAGGAAGCTACGTATTAGGCATAAATTTAGGAGACATTGTCGGTCCCCGACACCGCTCCTATGGGGGTTGGTTGGGAAGGAGCGCTCCGAGGCCGGCGGCATTAAGATGTTAATTTACGCTTATATTTATTTGGCCTAACGCGAATATTCTAAAATCACCAAAAAGGGGGGTATACACATGTTGGCTCATACATTGAGAGCTTATTTGGCTATGTGCATGAAATGGCTCATTGCTCGTTGTACCTGCGTGTCTTGTGTGTCTCGCTAACGGTCCTGGAGGCGCGCCCAGCTCCTGACCGCATCGCTTGTCTCCCTATATTCCGTAACGGGTGGTGGAGGGAATGGCCGCAAAGAAAAACACCGGTGCCAGGCCGCCGAGCCGCGAAATCCCTGTTCCCGAGAAACCCCCGTTACAGTTTCGGCACTGGTGCACCGCTTTCTGGACTGAGACGATCGAATAATGGGCATTTCGTGTTGCCTCTATGGTCATAACATGAGAGTAGTAAGTTTTTCCCCGGTGCGCCTGCTTTGCTGTGGATTGCCTCCATGGTTCCTATTGGTGCTGGTGATAGATACTGCTGGTGTCGTCTGTGTCAAGGCGACAGCAAACACCGATCTTTCGATAGCCCGACAGATGACTATTGCACCTACCGGGAGGTATCAATCACCAGTTTCACCCTTCCTTGTTTCAGACCGCGCGCAGGCTGTTCAGGTACTGCTGCTTATTCTATGGGCTGAGTCTTCGAAGAGTAGCTTTATGTATGTGTGATGTCTCTTTTTCATGTCTGAATAAGCTCAAGTGCTATTTCCCGTCGGAATGAGCTCTGGTGTGATTTCCTGTCCGATGAGCTCAGGCGCTATTTCCTGTCTGAATGACCTCTGATGCGATTTCCTGTCGGGATGAGCTCAGGTACTGTTTCCTATCTGGATGAGCCCAGATGCTATTTCCTGTGGATTGAGCTCTGATGCTATTTCCTGTCGGAATGAGCTCAGGTGCTATTTCCTGTCGGAATGAGCTCAGGTGCTATTTCCTGAATCACAGTCGGCGCCCGGATGCCTTCCGCGGCTATTCAGCCGTAGCATTCCTAAATCGCAGACGATTGGCAAGACGGCGCGTCCCGGCACTTGACCGCTGCGGCCAGGTTTCCTCTGTCGTGAACGCTCCAACAACGGAGCCAAGACATAACGCTGTGACATACATGACTGTCAACCATGACAGGTGGCTCCGTCATTTGACAGACCAATGACGCGACACTGAGGCGGAGGGGGAAGGGGAAAGTATTCAGCGTGCCGTCTCTCCTAGCTGCGTGTTTATAGCACGGGCGCAGGAGCCCGCCCGTGTAGATCGCAGCTGTCTGTGTGTATGGCACGGACGCAGAGCCAGTCCGTATAGATTGCAGCTGCGTGTGTATGGCGCGGACGCAGGAGCCAGCTCGTGTATATCGCAGCTATGTGTATGGTACGGACGCAGGAGCCAGCCCGTGTAGATCGCAGCTGTCTGTGTGTATGGCACGGACGCAGAGCCAGTCCGTATAGATTGCAGCTGCGTGTGTATGGCACAGACGCAGAGCCAGTCCGTATAGATTGCAGCCGCGTGTGTATGGCACAGACGCAGAGCCAGCCCGTGTAGATCGCAGCCGCGTGTGTATGGCACAGACGCAGAGCCAGTCCGTATAGATTGCAGCTGCGTGTGTATGGCACAGACGCAGGAGCCAGCTCGTGTATATCGCAGCTATGTGTATGGCACGGACGCAGAGCCAGTCCGTATAGATTGCAGCCGCGTGTGTATGGCACAGACGCAGGAGCCAGCTCGTGTATATCGCAGCTACGTGTGTATGGTACAGACGCAGAGCCAGCCCGTGTAGATCGCAGCTGTCGTGTGTATGGCACAGACGCAGAGCCAGTCCGTATAGATTGCAGCTGCGTGTGTATGGCACGGACGCAGGAGCCAGCTCGTGTAGATCGCAGCCGTGTGTATGGTACAGACGCAGAGCCAGCCCGTGTAGATCGCAGCCGCGTGTGTATGGCACAGACGCAGAGCCAGTCCGTATAGATTGCAGCCGCGTGTGTATGGCACAGACGCAGAGCCAGTCCGTATAGATTGCAGCTGCGTGTGTATGGCACGGACGCAGGAGCCAGCTCGTGTATATCGCAGCTATGTGTATGGTACGGACGCAGAGCCAGTCCGTATAGATTGCAGCTGCGTGTGTATGGCACGGACGCAGGAGCCAGTCCGTATAGATTGCAGCTGCGTGTGTATGGCACGGACGCAGGAGCCAGCTCGTGTATATCGCAGCTATGTGTATGGTACGGACGCAGAGCCAGTCCGTGTAGATTGCAGCTGCGTGTGTATGAATCGGGCGGAGGAGCGAGACAGAGAGAATGCGTTCAAGCCGGTTGCGAGCATTACTCCCCGCACTTTGCGAGTCTGCTATGAGTCTGTTCTTATTAAGGAGTGCCCGGGCATGCAGTGGGCAGCGGAGGTATGTGAGGAGCGGCTCTGTGTCAATAGGTGGGTCTGTGCCCATTCCCAGTCAGCTGCCAGGGCGCTGGTGGAGGCATCAGCTGCCTCGTCACCATGACCTCACTGCGTTGTGTAGATGATGGCGCGATGTCGTAATCAACGCTGGGACCCCCCAGGTGTTTTCCGATGATTTTGTGATGCAGATGCCTATTTTGTTCGTGCATAAGACAAATCGGGGACGGAGGAGAAGTCATGCCTTGGATTCATGCCGTGGGTGACGACTAACAAATCCTCGACACCTATTTGTATAAGGGGATGAAAAACCGAGAAACTGCATGGCTGGTTAATGTTGAGTCTTGTTTCGAATCTGGATGTCTTACACAATCACCAACTTTGGAACATATTTTTTGAAAGTTTTTTATGTTGACTAGCTCGCAAAGTAAAGATGATAGACAGTGATTCTACAAACCACCTGTCAACGCTGAATGTTTCTTCCGAGCGATAAATGAAGAACAAACTCTGGGGCAGCGGGTGCTGGTGTTGTTGATGGCGTTGGCGTGAAGTTGTGGCTGGCGTAGCTAAGTGGTGGGGCTTGAGGGCTTCTGGTACGTCCGCAGGAGATGCGGTCACCTTTCTCCCTTTGGCAGTGCCCAGGAACCTCGAGTGTGGGTCTGAGAAATGCGCTGCCACCAAACCTGTTGTTTCAGTAAATGCTAACGTTCTGTGGTCAGGGGTTCAGACATCTGATGAGCTGTTCATCTGGATGTATTGACCTTTCCTGCAGTATTATCTCAGTGCTCTTGTTATAGGTGAGATCCAAGAATTTCAAGCGCGTAAGCATCTAAGAATACACCTACGATGTTGTGCCCTGAGCTCATGGTGTATCATAAAGCCCACTTTAACGAGGCTGCCGAAGTTGACACTGCCGTCAGTTTGATATGGCGGAGGAGGTGTTTGCCATGTGTGTCATGTTCTGGAAGATGCTATCCAGGGAGCTTGTGCTACTGTGCGCGAGTCAGAAGCGCTTCGCAGAAAAGTCAGATATGGTAACTGCATTTGAATGTGTGAGTTTTTTTGGGGGGGTGTAGAAAACACGCACCGGTGTTGGATCTGGGGTAAAGTTGATGGATCGTTTCTCGTTCTGTAGGTTTGGGGGGTATTGCGACCACCTCCAATGTGAGACACATCACTGGTGTCTGTTCCACAGAAACGGATGGCCTGTGGGTGGAATGAGGCAGTCCCTATTAGTGCTGGGGGCATCTCACTGCCGGCGTTCGGTCAGTTCCCGCCAGGTCGGTCAGCCTCACTCGACCTGTGACAACTGTGTCGGGACTGATTCTGACCGGGAGTCGTGTTCGGCAGCGATCCTGGGCTTCCACTCGATGATGAACCAGGACCAATACCACGCGTCGCTGCTGGGCAAACACGTGGAATCGGACGTCGGCTGGGCGGGAATCACGCGCGCCAGCAGGCCCAAGCCGATGGCGCCCGAGCCGCCCAACACCACCGATCCAGAGACGTCGATCGACCGACTAAAAAACGACGACCCCGAACTGATCCAGCTCAACCTCAACAACATCAAGGTAACGCGGCGAAATTGACGCTGCCCGCCGATGGCGGATCCAGGGGGACCAAAATAGGCATTCCCCAAACGGAAAAGCTCGGACCAAAACTATGTTTTGCCCCCCCAAGCTGTCGATCTCCTTTTTGCCCCGACTCATTTTTAGTTTTTAAGCAAGGTTTTGGAGCTTCAACTCTTAACTTTTAATAGAACCAGTCAGCTTCAGTATAAACATTGGGCCTTGGAGAGAAAGACACATTTTATGGCAAATCTGTTACCCGATGATGTTTTGTTCGTTCGTTTTTTTTGCTTATTGACTCTTGGGCTTATCCCCGAAGCCTACAGTGTGGTTAAATTTTGGCAAAATATTTCACTGCGTGACGTTTTTATGACTGGCTTGCTCCCCCCCGCCTACCGGCTAGATTCCCCGCTGCAACGCTTTCTCTGATATGCAATGTTTCTCCGACGGAATTCGACGCATTCTTTGAGACTAGTCTTTCGTTAAGTTTTCAGTGGCTTGGGCTCGGGAGCTATCGCATTTCCGGGGTGATTTGATACCCAAAGACAGTTACTCGGCGGATTGACTGCGGTTGAAACTTGGAAGCTTGTGCCTGAAGTATTAGTTAGCTGTCATCGCCGTATCCTCCATCCCTGCGCTGGGGTCTTGCCGTCAGTATTCGCTGTTGTTGACAAATGATCAATCAAATCCAAGGATGAACGTCGTATCCAAGCATGCCGCTGATTGCTTATACACGGAGGAATCAACAGTGGACCGCAGTGAATAACTTTATTGGCTGACATCGGAGGCGGCCGTTACACGTTTTCCAAACAAGAGGCTCAAGCTGTGTAGTATGTAAAGGATCCCGGACATGGCATATTTATCAAGCGCGTGCAAGGCGATACTATCACGGAAGCCATGCCAGCACTTACTTGTGGGTATATCCACCTGTTCAGGGCCTATAATGGATTGATTTGTGTTTTATTGCATTCTTTCCGTTTTCATGACCCATGCTAATTTTGACTCAACCACTGAGTTTTCTCCGAAGCGTGATTTCCCAGTGATAACGGTAATTGGACTGGCGGTCACTTCCACCGTGTTGCGGCGGCCGTGCTGGCGGGTGGCCAGGGCTGATTATGCCCACTTCCGCCCACGCTCAGGGCGCTTCTCTGCTGGCACTGGCCTAAGAATGCTGGCTTTTGGCCGCAGTGGGAGCTGCCCGCTGCCCGTGGGCGGCTCCAACGGCGTGGTTTTCAGCTCCAACACTGCGCTCTGGCTGCAATCGACTTAGCTCCAGGCTGGTGTTTTAGAAATTCGACAATGTGGGCGTGTTGAAGTGAAATCTTCATACACTGGGCTTCAGCTTCCCCTCGTGTATCTGCCCAGTTTTTTGTCATGGTCTCTTTGGCGTCAGCAGTCCTGATGACCTTTCCGATAAATCTTTTGTGGTGGCATGTTTGGCTTCCCCGCCCAACCGAATCCCGTTGGTCCCAGAATTATCTGACGACGTTGGACGGGAGCGTTCCTTTCAGTATTGATGTCACTGGGTGCCAGACTGACTCATTTCTGGTTAACTGTGAAGTTCTATTGGTCGCAAATACGAGTCGAAGTGTTGTTCTGAAGCCAGCAGTTGCCGGAAAGCTCCTAGAATCTTGCGTGGTGAACGACTCTGAGTGTGTTTCTACACTCTGCTCGAGTCATCGACCACGCGCTGTTTTTCTCGCCGTCTGCGGAAGACGAGTTGATTGCTGTGACAAGTGTTTAATTAGTTGAGCGTGGGTTGCGTTGTCTGTCTCTGTCTTCTCTCCCCACCTGTCCTGCCTGCTCGCCTCCAGTCTGACCTTGGCTGGTTGGATGCTGGGGCTGGTGGACTGTCGCGTCAGGACAGTGCACCGTACAGCTAAATCATTGGACGGCGTGGCCGGGCGCCAAAGGCAGCAGGGCCCCGCCGCCGCCGACAAGAGACTGCTGCGAACCTGGCTGGCTGGGTTCACCGCAGGTCACTGCTTCTTGTCTCTGGGTCAGTCAGCGGGCCGAAAGCAAGGAGTCTTGTGCGACCTACAGGTGGAGACCAGGTGAAGATCATTGTTTCAGCAGTTTCAACGGGGAAATGTTCTAGGCGTTCTATATCGCCCGGTGCTCGTCCCCTCCGTTCGGATTACCCAACACCTCTCACACTTATTTTCATCTTCGCCCCATCTCACACTAAACCACACCATTTCTCTGTCTCCCTTGCTTTTACTCGCGAACCGATAGCGCTTAAAAATACGGAACCAAGGCTTATCTTGTGAGGTTTGCTGCTGATGTATGTGCCCTCACGTCCTGGCTTTTGGCTGTTGTGACTGCTTGCCTTGCCAGTCAGCTGGAATGCGGGGAATCTAGCTCGCTTCCACAAGTTGCAAACTGCCCCATTTTCTGGAAAGAACAAAGGACGGTCAAAGGAAGGGCACGGTAGTTACCTCCTTGTCCGCGCTGCTTATGCAGACCCTCTGAGCGTTGTTGCATGGGAGCTAGTGTCGGTACATGGTGTGTTTGTCCTGCTGATCGGACTTCGTCCCATCAGCAGCTCCGCGCGGCGCAGTTTGGCCGCCGTCGGCTCGCACCCAAAGGCCTGTTGTCGACGCGACGCGGCGGTGCACTATATAAGGCGCGTCGGAGCGGCTGGCGGCGCTCCAGCGGCGGCCGCCCAAGTTTAACCGGCGGCTCCAGCGGCCGGCGGCGCGCCAGGGCGGCCGGCACAACACTGGCCCCGGCGCCCACCGCCGATTGTGGCCCACAGCTACCGGCCGCCCACCGCTCCAATCGCCTCGCATTACCGACACAGTGGACTCACTCTCAACCAGGGTTCAGGTCCCAGTTCTGAAGTATATTTGCCGGTGGGCGCTATTTTCGGTCTGAGTTAAAATCTTTTTGTGTTGTGGTTGGTGCTTGTTGGTTCGGCCCCGCATTGAGTCCGGCGCAAGTTCAGAATTCGATGACATTGGACCTCAGGTGGTAAAAGTGGTGGGATAGAGTGGTGGATGGACACTGTGGTCGTATCCATTTCCCTCCCATATTTTTGGCACATCGGGTGACAGAGAGGAGGGTTCTATAAAATTTAAGAAATCACAGCAACAAGAATCAGCAATTAGCACATCACCAAAAAGTCTTAAAAAAAAACCATTCAAAATAACACGCCACACGACAACACCCAAACACCAACACACCCCCCACACACAGCCACACCACACCAAATTAATTCAAAAACCAGCAAAAGCCCCGCACAACACCATGGCCAGCTGCGACAAGGCTTCCGCCGCACAGCATCAAGAGGACCAAGCCAAGGACAACCAAAATAAAACCAACAAACTACCAGCACCAGCCATAGGCAAACTTTAGTGCCACGTTCACAAAGGAAAAGTTATCATTTCAAATTATTTAGACGGGAAAATATACTAAAAACATGCTTATAAAAACCACAATTTACCTTAAAATGACGTTTGGGAACGGATTGAAGATTTAACACAACATTAAAATATCATTCTTCAAACACCCTTATAAGTACACGTGAGACAAAGCCAGGCTTATAGCGTGTGGGTACCTGATAATCCCGAGGTCCGAATGGCGCTCCCTCGGCTGGTGCTCAACTGCAGCCAACATTACGAAGAGTTCTCTGAAAGCTGTTTATAGATTGCACCGTGCTAATGAAGGTGGAACTCTCCGCTGGAAAAGTTCAAACCTGCTGCGAATAGCCTCGCCGGAGCGGCGCGACCGACTGTTCCTCGCTAGCACCGAGTTGCCCCTGTATTCTCTGTTGTGCTTCCGGTTCTCCTTTGATCTTGCATCTGGCATGCATTATTTACAGGCAGTGCAGTCACTTGTTGCGAGGTATCCAATATTTTTCAAGCGAGGGGCAAAGGCGGCTCTCTGGCCATTTGGCAACGGACGGTAGTATTTTGAGCAGTAATTTCTGATGTCTGTCATCATCCCGCGAGCTCACACCTGAAACCAACCTGATTTCATTTCAGAACGAAGGGGGATTAGTTAAGTTTAGGCTGCTACATTCTCTGAGTACGCGAATGACTTGCCAGTTGTAAATGCAGAAGCTTTTTTGGAACGCTTAAGAGACAAGCGGTTTCATTGCGAACATATTCAGTCCCTTTTAGTTTATATAAGAAACTGAAGGAGTGGCGAACCCCTCTATTAATTGCTTGGTCGCACAGTACTATAAAATATACGTACAAATTTCCTGATTGCCCTTCTCTTATTATAAAAGTCCGCCTTACAAATCCTGAATCTTTCCAACGCTTTTTCAATCTCCTTCATGAACATGTTCACAGTTTTATTGTTTCTGGAAATAACCAACGAAAGTTTATACGTACTTGACATGTTCCCTGGTTTGTTTCCCCAGTATGCATATTGCATATACGGAAGAGTCGCGTGAAGCAGAAAACTTTGCAGTCACAAGTGGACAATGAGATCTGTTTGTGGTTCGCAGTCTACAGGCCTTGTTTGTATACCCTGCTACCCCGCGTCTTTCCGATTGTGTTTCGTCATTTTGTACCAGGCTATGGTCGCAGCCCGGTACCAGTCCTCTGACCTCGTCCCGACGATGCCGCCCTCTCCCGGTTCCAGTCCTTTGGCCGCGTCCCGACGGTCCCACCCTCTCCCGGTACCAGTCCTCTGACTTCGTCCCGACGATGCCGCCCTCTCCCGGTACCAGTCCTCTGGCCTCGTCCCGACGGTCCCACCCTCTCCCGGTACCAGTCCTCTGGCATCGTCCCGACGGTCCCACCCTCTCTCGGTACCAGTCTTCTGACCTCATCCCGACGGTCCCATCCTCTCCCGGTACCGGTGCTCTGACCGCGTCCCGACGGTGCCGCAGAACATGTCCGACGAGCAGATACAGCGGCTGTGCGAGGCGGCGGCCGGCAACACGCGGCTGGAGAGCCTCTTCCTCTCCAACACCGGCCTGGGCGACCGACACGCCGAACACCTCGTCACCATGCTCGAGAAGAACAACGTCATCAAGGAGCTCAGGTCTGTGGGCTTGCAGTTTTACGTCGGCTTTTACGTATTCTTATCAAGTTAAGTAGCGTGTTAGTTGTCACGATACTTGATATTAAAACTGCATGACAACACATATTAGTTTGCACTGTTGAGAGCGTTTCCTTTCATTGCCTTAGATTAAGTTCTGAGTCGTGTGTTAAGCCTCGTATTCATGCGAAACTCCTCGGTAGTGTCGCTCTTCAGAGCAGTGACCGGTAATGGCACCATTTCCGTTTCAGCGTGGAGTCCAACTTCATCAGTCCTGCAATGATGGCGCGACTGGTGAAGGCCATGCTCAAGAACAAGACCCTGGAGGCGTTCCGGGCAGCCAACCAGGTTGGTACAGCAGCATCATCACCGTGCCTGGGATTTTTGTGAATGCCCACTTCTTCACTCTGGGCCCTGATAATTCGCTCTATCCCCGGCTCGATTAACTCAGTGGATGGTACTTGCAGCCTCAGCTGGGAAGATTTCAGGTCCATAGCACACACCGCTATCAGTTGTGTAGGTGCTACAATGGTGATCTGGAACCCAAAGTCCTTCATCACGTTTAATCCTCGTTTGCAGAGGTCTATGGTGCTGGGCAACAAAATGGAGATGGAGATTACCAAGTACGTGGAGGAGAACCCCGTCATCCTACAGCTGGGTATCCACTTCGAGTTCAACGACTCGCGGGCACGGGTAGCGGCCCAGCTGCAGAAGAACAGGGATAGGTGTAAGTACCCGCCGCCGGCCGCGTGGGTGCCGCTGCTTCTGACGCCAGCATGGATTGGGCTAGACGCCGATAAACTAGAGCAGAAGATGGCCAGATAAACTGCCTATAAATGATAGAACATTTCAGACTTGTGACGTGCATGAAGGTGAGATCTCAATAAAATGATGAAGCTACGACCGCGCGGTGTTTTGAGCTAGATTGGCTGGATTTGTTAGTGTTTGTAGTGGGCTCTTTCTCTTGCATATCACCGCTGACCTGCTCATTCTGCGGTTCCGAAATTGACCGGTACACCCCTGAATGTTTTGCGGTGTAAAAAGCTTGCGGTTGTTTTTGACCTTGGTCTGATGTGTGTAAAGTGTCTATATCTATGTAACGTTTTAGATTTCTAGGTTTGCTATATGTGAGGGGGACTGGGGGAGAGGCCAGTGACATCTAGTGGACTTTCTTGTGTGTTTGGCTCCTTTGTTAGTGCTTGGGCTCAACTGACTGTGCGATCGGGGTTGGTAGGCTGTAGCGCTCTAGAAAGGCAGGCATTTTCACCATCCCTCCTCTCGCTCCTAAGACCTCGGCTGATAATTATTTCCTACCTTCTCTTGCTTACCTGTAGATGATATGTAACTATCATCTTTGTCTCAGACTTCTGCGCCCCCTAGCGACTGACTCTCGAATGCTCTAGCTCTGCGCCTGCTTGACCGCACATGTGACGTGACGACAACGCATACCTTCAAGATCTACCCCGACAGTCGACTGGTCTGAAACCATTCACTCCTGCTACGCTTTTGTGGTGCCGCTGACCTGAGACTGCTAACCAGTTTGGCACCGTTGCGTGCTTGGCCTCCGTTCTGGCCTCCTGTTCCCGCGTTAGCCGGCTCCTGTGTCGGCAGTGCGCGAGCAGCGGCAGACGGAGGGCCTGTCCTGTTGCTTTTCCATCCAACTGCCGGCCTCCAAGGCTCTGCCCCCACCGGGAGCGGCCGCCGCCGCCGCCCCCGTCGCCGAAGCCGGCGAAGACACCGACGATGATGAGGTCGCTGACATTGAAGACTTGGATGATGAGAGCTCCGCCGGGCCGGCGTCTCCCGAAGAGCCAGAGTCACCGGTTGAGCCGCCAAAGGCGCCGGAGGAGAGAATTAGCATACACAGGAAGTTTTTGCAGCAGCCGGAGCAGGGGCGGACGGCCGACTAGCGCCGCCTGGCGGCCGCCGGTGTGTGCCGCCGCGCCTGCTGGTACCCACGCTCACCTCCCGCTGCATCCGGTCCTCGTCTCGCGCTCTAACACCGTGGCGTCTGAGAACCGCCTTTGGAAGCGGCGGCGCAGCTGGTGACGGCGGCCCCGGCCCCCGGCTCGTTGGTGTTGCGTCCTCCCGTTGTGCCACTGTCAGCATCAACTTCACCCTCCTCCGACTAGAGGACTGCTCGTTACAGCTACTTCCGCTTCTAGCTATCCTGTCCATGACCGTGTACGTGTGGCGTTAGCGGGCGTCAGCGCATGACCTCCACTGACCTTGGGCGCAGCTCGTCCCTACCCTTAGACACCTCAGGTTGCCGGGGGCTCTGCCGGATGAGGTCTGACGGAGCGGGTGGGTGGGAGTAGCCGGGGTAGGTGCTGAACGGTGGCGCTGGGTGGTTGCAGTGCGCGCGTGCCGACGCTCGTGACGTGCAGCCGCGCCGCCGCTGGGCTCCGGTGCGGACGCACCCCGACCGCCATACCCCTCCAGCGCGCGCGACCCGCCCGCCCGCCCTCCTGTAGGTGTGTGCGTGTGCCTACTGCACGCCAGCCGTCCGTGCCCCGTGCTGGTGATGTCCTGTAGACCCAGCGCACGCCGCCTCAACCCTTCCTGACCCTGCAGTGTCGGCGGCGTTGAGCCGTTTTTCGGTAACCAGCCCGCTCTATCAGACGCCCCGTTAGCCCACTTTGTATGCCCGTGTACGGCCATCCACGGCTGGTTTTGTCACTAACACTCTGTGGTCTCTCTCTTTGCAGTTCGCCAGGCACGTCTGCAAGCTTCCAAGTCCGACTAAGCGTGTGTTTGCCTGCACTAGGTATACTAATGCTCTCTATTGTTCCTCTAATGTAAGCTCGTTTCTGTTCCGTAGTCATCAGGACGTGAGTAGTGGTCATTACCTACCAGTGCAGCATGGTGGCGTGCCACATCGCCTCATAATCTAACTCACTTGTAGAATGTATATTTTGTTTTTCAATTTTTAGAGAAATGATTATATTTTTGTGCGGAACCTTTTTTACCTGCTATTTGCGTGAGTAATTTTTTCTCTGTTATGATTGTCTACTTAAATTGATATTGCTGAATGTTTTTATGTTAACAATTTCTATAAATGCTATTTCACGTGGTGAACTGCCAAGGAAACTTCGTAGGCTTTCGTATGCCTGACTAGATAGCGGACGTGGTCCCCGTAGAGCTAAAGCAGGACCACGACTGCAGAAAATGGCAAAAATAAGGCGGATGGGTGTGTTGATAGACTTTTGGATAATTTATTAGGGAAGACCATCTGGGAGCTTAAAGTTCACTTTCAAATTTGTGAACTAGCTTTGTTCATAATTGCAAGCAAGCCATACCCAAAATTTTGATGATTGTAGTCTGGGACAAGTCATCCCAACGCATGGCATTAGGGGATAGCCGCAGCATGTGCGAAGCCTGCAACCGAATGGACCAATTCCTGTCCTGTGCAGTTCTCAGCATTGCATGCCTTTTGCTTTGGCACTCTATTTTCCTTGCCAGAAGCTTTACACGTTGAATGCGTCCGGCCGCTATATGCTATAACTTGTTTTCTGCCTGCCGCCTCTCCGTGCTTCTTTATTGTCCCCACCTCGGCTGCACGCGTCCGTCAGTCCCGCTGCTCCCTGCTGTTGAGCGTCGCACAGGGGCGGCGGCCTGGCACCTCAGTCGGCATCTTTGACACGGTGACCGAGCCCTCCTCCACAGGTGGTGGACTGTGCGATGGTGCGAAGCTGACTGGGCCTGGTCCTCTCTGTACATGGTGGCTGTGCGCTGCGCTTCCTTTTTTGCGTTTCTGACACATTGTGTTGATTTGGCTTCTCTGATTTCGCGCTGTATATGTGCCTGCTCAGTGTACGTGTCCGTTGTCCGTCGGTAGCTAGAGGAGCTGTTGTATACGCTGTCGGTGTGTTTATGTGGCATGCCGGTGTCGGCTGGTGTGGTGGGGTCATTTTACCTTCTCATCGGGGCGAGACTGGTGACGTGCGTGCTTGTGAGGCTCTTTTAACGGTGTCACAACTGGCTTATTTAACTACGCAGAATCAATCCCAACTGGGGGAAAGGATGCCATACAATCATAACGTTATGCGGTCGCCTGGATGTGGGTTGGGCGGGGAAGGGTCTCGTTGAAACCTTTTCTCTCGGGATAGGGTTTGGTGCCGTAGGATTTCCACGGTAAAATTTGTGCAGAGAAGGCTTTCTCAACAGCAAATATACGCGCCTAATCTCTGTATGGCAGTAGGGGTAAAATTTGAATGCACGGAAGAAGGGGCAAAATTATGGAGAAAGGTTTTAGATACAAGCGTAGGATTGCCGGGTCAGTCCTTGCATGTTGTTCGTCTTCTCTGTACGCTGGCGCGAACACTACGGCAGTCCGTGGCTGGTGCCACCTGAAAACTCAACTGCACGCTCACTGCGCTTGTGTGAATGCTAAGTTGAGATTGGGGCGAACCCATGCAGTCGAGCAGAAATGGGTCTGCGATTCGTGTTTTCACGTGGGCCAGTTTGCTGCAGTAAGGCCGATATTTCCGAAACATACGCCCAGTTCTTGGATCGAACGCTAAATCTGTCCGTCTTTCTTATCGTTTAGTTCTGAGGACCAATGCTTTTGAACAAACACTGCTCTGTTTTGTTCAGAATATCCTTGGCAGTTCACCGTCGTGTAAAATTGTACAAAATATGTGGCTTGCTGTAAAATTTAATTGCAATATTGCCGTCCGTAACAAATATTGTCTTATGCTCAACCCATGTTACTAAATCAGCTTGTACATTTTTTGCTGCGGCGTTTTTTTACGCCAGTTTTTTTCATTGAGTTGCTGCCAGCAGCCATCAGTACGGAAAAGGCAAATGCCCTTAAAGCTGTGCTCGGCGGCAGAAGAGTGAAGCGTATTGGCGTCTTTTTTCTCTGGGTTCTCTCTCTCGTCGCTGGCTGCGACACCGAGCTGACCTGTCCCGCGTGCGTCGGCAGTGCGACTGAGACGCATCGGGCGCGCCTGTCGCAACGCCACCGCCGGCTTCGTAGTGCACCGCGCCATCAACTGAAGCTGAGGCGCCCACACCACTGCCGCGCGCCGCCGCCGCCGCGGCACCCTCTCAGCCGCGCCGGCACCACGCGCCGGCCGCGCCAAGTACATGCCGCGTCGCGCGAGCTGGCCATGCAGTGGCGTATGAATGTATCGTGGCCGGTAAGAGGTCGTGTATGAATTCTGCACCTAGGGTAGTGACAGTTTGCTTCGCTTTTCCTTTTGATCTATCTGCGTGTGCGAGGCACGGTCGGCGGCTCCGTAGCTCGCCTGTGGCGGTGTGGTTGGCCGGATGCAGCGTTGAGCCCGCTGGGCGGCTGGCGCGACCCTCGGCCAGGCTGTGCGCTAGCACCGCCTCTTTGTGTTACGACACTATTTTACTTTTTACGCACACGATCATGATGTTCTAGAGTCAGACGTATTGCTGAGTGAAAGGTGTATATTTGAGGGCTGATTTGTTTTGATTTCCGTAATCCTGAACTGGGGGTGAATCCGGCTGGAGGAGCTGAGACCGTGTGCTGAGACGCCCTCGTCGTGCCAGTGTGGGTGGGGATGCGGCCGACACAAGCGCGCCGCTTCAGTAGTCGGCTGCGTCGCTGCAGTCCCATGTTTTGTTTTTGCGGAACGGAAGTTTAGATCATACTAGGTGCTTGTCAGTGGAACTGTATTTATGGATTTATTTGTATCAAATAAAAAAAACAAAATAATGTCTCGGGGTTTCGTGGTTGGAAATCCTCCGAGAGCGTTGGCGTTTGGAATACGGTTCGAAGTTCCGGTGGTGTATGTATTTGAATTAGAGGAGGTATAAAACCTAAAATAAACCCACTACGGATTTCCAATCGGGGTTTCTTTTTCATAATCTGCACATATGCTCAGATGAGA
Source organism: Lepas anatifera (assembly GCA_034440635.1). Classification (NCBI taxonomy): domain Eukaryota; kingdom Metazoa; phylum Arthropoda; class Thecostraca; family Lepadidae; genus Lepas; species Lepas anatifera. Next base: position 39,078 of record JAOTON010000801.1, on the reverse strand, counting down.
GAGCGCGTTATTTTCTCAATGACGAATTTTTATTGACTGAGTTCAGTCGAGATGAGTTGGCAGAAGGATTGCTCGAGTTGCGACATTTGTTCTAAATTGCGAAGACGGTTTTTTCGAATAGCCCTTGTGTCGTTCGTTTGGATACAGCGTGTTCCGGTTGGCATGTATTGAGTTCAATTAACCCCACCGGGGGCCACCGCCCACCGGGGCCTATGGCCCCCCACCAAAATATTGGCGTAGCCAAATCGCAAAGTCAAGAAACCGCGCAGAAAATACTCAGTTTAGCAGCAATGGTTACCCAGAGGCAAATAGGAAGATCGGCATTTCACCAAATACAATGATAACAAACGGGCAAACTCTATGTCATAGAGCTATAGGCCAAATACATTTGATAAAAATTGCCAGTACTTTTCCCTATGTGGAACGTTAAGACCCCCGCCAGTGGTTTGACCTCCAGAGGTCACCCGTGACCTAATATGACCTAGGTCACGAAAGGTCAAAAGGACCCCGTATATCAAAAAAGCCAGTGACAAGACAAACACGATGTGTTTGTTTTACCGCTCAGCTAATTAGGTCAAAAGTTATTGTCAAAATACTTTTGACCTCGGTGACCTTGGATGACCTGGAAAAGCAAAGGCAAATATGACCCCTGATCCCAGAAAGGGTGTCCAAAAACGTTGTTCTGAGCAGTCTGATATTGCAATCATTTTGTGGCTTTATGTCATGAAACAACTTCCCCATGCTTTCCAATGGGAGAGGTCGCCCCGGACCGACCTCAGACACGAAATCGAAAAACCCGGATAACACCTGAGACCCGGAGGGTAAAGTGTAGGAAGTTTCAAATGATCGACTAAATGGCCTACAGAGCCTAAAGGAAAGGACCTGGTGACCTCGTCGTGACCGACCTGGTGACCCGGGAAAAATTTCAGGGATGATGGAAAAATGCGTGGAGGTAGAGCCCCAACCGCGGTGCTGCGCCCCGTCGTTTTCTGCTATCCGAAAAACCGGGGGGCCACGATGGCCCCCCGGTGGGGCGAGGGTTAAGCATTGCCCAGGACGATTGTTTAGTGTTAATCCCGGGATTTTTATCTCGTATTACGAAGGTTTCGTAGATTTTTCGCCCCCAGATATCATTAATTTGGTTTCTCAGGATCTTGATCCCGCTTCGGTCTAATTTTGATCTTAACGGTCAGAAGGTGGTTTTAAGTCAAGAAAGTCCTTAAAAAGCCGCTTCAATTGAGAGGAAGTGTTTGCAATATATGCACGAATGAATGAATATATGATGTCTTCTGGTTCTGAAAGAGTGTTGTGGTGGAATGTTCGCCCCAGACGCCCTCTTCTCTCTCGTATCTTGTATCTGCAATATGCTCATCATACCGAGTTCTGACCCGTCTTCCGGCCTCTCCCATGTACAGGTTGTCAGCGGTTCAAAGATTGCAACACATTGCATAGATGACTCCGGAAAAGTGACAATCCCGTGAGACCCGTCTTGCAGGTATTGCAATCGCGCCGGGCAGCAGTACGTGTAGGTGGTTTGAGTGCAGACCGAGCCAGCGTTCGCTTGACGGTATTTGTGTTTGACGGTATCTGGGAGTAAAATATATACTAGTCCTTGGTAATACGAGATAAAATCCCGGGATAAACACTAAAAAATCGTCATGGGGAATGTTTCATTGAACTAAGGATATGGAAACCGGAAGGAAAGGAATATTAAATTTGTCTACTGAATGTCGCGTGTTTACTCGTTGTAATTGTGCTGTAACCCAAGCTCTGACCATGGTTGATAACTAAAACCGGTCCTTGGATCAAAGCTGACCTCTGGCAGAGTTTTTCCTCGACCGCCTCCTACCCAGGAGATGGCAGTACACTGGGTAGTGCCTGCATTGACTAGGGACTTCCGCTGACCAACCAGCGCCCTTGTTATTGGGAGCACGAGCTTGATCTGCCTTTAACACGCGCATTGACGGGGGTCTGAGCCACCTTCGCATTGACGGAGGGGCGGGTACCCGCCCCCCTAAGATCTCGAGAACCACGGTAGGTAGCGAAAAACGGTAAACGGCGTTGGGCTGCCCATCCACTTCTCCATCGAAAACATTTGTACCATTTTTTTGTCAGGTCACATTTAAGGTCACGAGAGGTCAAAACATGCCCGTCATAGAGATAACATGTAAATTCAGTTTTTTTCGGCCATTACATCTGAACAAGTAAAGATAGAGCAAAACGACTTGAACTGTATGAATCCTCTTAGCAAGCCGAATCGAATGATATATAATTTGACCTTGCTAGGTCAAATCAAGGATTTGAGCTGACCTGAGGTCAGGTCAGGGTCAAATTATATAAAATGCATATCATTAGAACCGCGAAGCCCAGGCGAGTCTAATGCAGCTAAAATAAATGCTCTATCACCATCCGTTACTGAGTTATTCCGTAAAAAACATTTTTCCCATTTATTTCCAATGGAGAGGTCATGCCTCGTACCTGACCTTAGGTCATCGATATCAAAAATACCGGAACATATTTTAGAGAACTCGGTGGGGCCATTATGTGATATAAGTTTCAATCGGATAAGTTCACCCTGCTCCGACTTATGCTATCTTAAACTTTTTTTGAGGTCGGGTCACTTGACCTGTACTGGTGACCTGACCTGAGATGACCTAACCTTAAAATTTTCACAGAAGTTGTAAAAATGATGAGGGAAAAGGTATACCAAGTACGGCGGCGCTACGCGCCGCCGTTTTTCTACTATCTCCGATAAACCCGAGGGGGCGGGTACCCGCCCCCGTCAATGCGCTTGTTAAACAGATCCACCGCACAGTGTTCTAAGGGGAGGCCAAAATGGGGACATTATTCGAATTTCTGACTATTTTTAAAACTGATTTTGATGTTTGCAACTAGTAGCAAAATGGCCAGAGTGTCAGAAAATGGCAAACAAAAAATTTAAGGCCTTTGATGTCGACGCGACAAGGCATCAAACTGCTGTCATTGAACCTCTCGCCACATAACACGATAAAGACCAAGAGCAATGCTCATTTTTGATGCTTTTTTGTGGGCTAAGAGAACGTACAAGATGAGACAAACCAGGGTTCATTACAAAGCTTAAGGCATGAAGAATGTGATTTTGCACACAGTTTTTTTCCAGTGATCGCTGCAATTAAATTTGGAGAGCAAAATATGTACCATATACATTTCACATACATTTTGAGACTATGTCAATTATCGATAAGCATACAAAAAATTGTGTCGCCTGCCCCACCCTGGGACCACTTAGAAACTATGGCAGGATGTTTTGTCTACCTGCCCCGCAAGTTTCAGCTGCGTCACGCTGCGGCAGTGGTGATGGCGACATATTATACAGGGATATGTCGCGCGCGCTGTCGGTCGGGGGCGGCGGCCGTCGGCAAGGTATGCCTGGAGGCTGGAAGGGAGGTGGGCCGGGGCACGGCAAAAGTACAGTGCATTGGTTACAATGAGTTAAATGAGCACTTCTTGTTGACATTGTTTGTCGACTGGACTTCTTAACCTACCGTCGTTGACGTCATCACTCAATAATTGTGAAAAAGTGCATTGGTTACAGTATGGGAAAACCAAGCTTTCAATTGATGTCTCTGTGCACTAGCATACCCAGTAACCATTCGTAGAATCGCAGCTAGTATTTGCACAGGCCATTTTAAGACCACACGATGGGGTGAGAACCGAGATACATAAATTGACCCTTCCTCGTTTGCGAAGTTCACTTCAAATAACATCAAGGGATAGAGTCTCACAGCACGCACACGCACTTGTTGCATGTTCTTTTATCGTCACTTGAGTTTCGAACTGGATGCTGTAAACATGGAGGTGCGAATAAGTGTAGGAATGCGGGTAAACCTGCTTACAGTTGATACAGCATTTGGACTGGGAATTTCATTGAAAAGGCGAACGAGCACCTCACTGATATTTACCAAGTAAGTAAGTACACACAGGGTGGCATAAAACGTGAGGCAGGCTCGTTGGAAAAATAGTTTTGTTCGTTCGACGCAACGCCAATTCCGTAAAAATACAGTTCGGTCATGGACCAAGCCAAGGTTTAGTTTTTATTCAGTAGGAATCTGATACCATTATGCTGGTGTATGAACAAACATATCACCGTTGAATGTGATGAATTTCGTCTTCATGGTTGCATGCTGTAGCGCACCCAAGGGAAGGGGGTGGTTATATGTAATATAACCGAAACTATAGCAGCCTTTGGCTGGGATGAGGGTTTGACCTGGAAAAACTTTGACCTTGACCTGTGACCTTGGCCCAGAGTAACCCTAACTATAGCTATAGCATAACATACGTCATACTGAGTAATGCCACTGAGTAATGCCCGACCGGAATACTGCGGTCAATGAGTTTGACATGAGACCTTTGACCTTGACCTCGACCTTGTGGGTTAATATTGACATATAAACTGATTATATGACGTTATGACATCATCACTCGGTCTACAGTACAGACGAACTGGTGTGACCGCCCAAGATCGACGGTCTCAAAATATAGGTCTGACTGTGAAGGCCTATAAGTAAAAAAATTCTTGACCGATTTCCAAAATTTCTTAATTAATCAACGGCCTCATAAATTCTCTGAAATGTTGCTGAGTAGCGTTTTCTGGCGGCGAACAGTTCTCTCGCTGCTTTGAAAAATAGGTGGGGGCACTTTAGGGCCCCTCCACTGCGTGTGTTAAGCGAGGGTTAAATAACGTCTTCAATGTCAAGAATATCGCGCGTATACACTAACTAAGCTAACTAGAACATCCATGCAAAGCCCCCTTATCATATATACATATAGTTTTTTATGCTGACCAAGGGTAAAATACCTGACAGTCATGCCCGCTGTGGTCAGGTCTTGACATTCATATGTTGTCCACATAATCTGTGGGAACAGAGCTTTCGATTGATACCAACATTATTGATCTGGGATTCATACTTCATGAGATATTGAATTATGTCCCCACTTTCGGCTCCGTTAGAACACTCTGCACCGGTCCGGTGGCACCGCCCGAGGGCACGGCCTCGCCGCGTGTCACCGGAGCAGTGCTCTGTTCCGCCGGGCCCGAGGAATCGGGATAGCCCCACCGCCTGGTACGGTGGGGCGCGTGATATGGAGCGTGCGGACATGACTGTCCCGCAAGAGTGCCGATAAGCGTAAGCCCCGCTGCCGTGTATGTATGTATGTACATACATAGTGTGTGTCTACGTTTGTGTGGTGCAAATGCGTGAAATGTTCCCGAGTTGGGAACGCAAAGATATTAACCCGCGCCCCACCGGGGGTCCGGTGCCACCTTCGCCCCACCGGGGGCATCGATGGCCCCCCTATCTCCGAAAATATGGGCGTTAGCCAAATCTGCAAAGTCAATAGAAAGCTCGCGTGAATTCAGTAAGAAATTACTTCACATGTTTTAGTGCTCAGGTCAATGGTTTGACCTCCAGAGGTCAAATTAGGTCAAGATCGGCTATTTTCACTCAAATATGCAATGATTAAGTCAACTGGGCATAACTCTTATGTCATTAGAGCTATTGAGGCCTGGTAAAGTACATTTGATAGAAAATTGCCAGTACTTTTTCCGCTATGTGGAACGTTAAGACCTCCCGCCAGTGGTTTGACCTCCAGAGGTCACCTCGTGACCTAATATGACCTGAGGTCACGAAAGGTCAAAAGTGACCTTGCCGTATATCAAATGAAAGCCAGTGACAAGACAAACACGATGGTGTTTGTTTCACCGCTCTAGCTCAATTAGGTCAAAAGTTATTGTCAAAATACTGTTTTTGACCTCTGGTGACCTTGGATGACCTTGGAAAAGTCAAATGGCAAATATGACCCCTGGGATCCGTGAAAGAGTGTCCAAAAACGTTGTTCTGGGCAGTCTGAGTATTTGCAATCATTTTTGTGGCTTTTATATCATGAAATAGCTTTTCCCCATGCTTTTCCAATGGGAGAGGTCGCCTCGTGACCTGACCTCAGGCACGAAATCGAAAAATCCCGGATATACACCTTGTAGACCCTGGAGGGGTCATGAAGTGCAGGAAGTTTCAAATCGATCGACTTTGAAATGTAGCTCTACAGAGCTCTAAAGGTGAAGTGAGGTACCTTGGTTGACCTCGTCTGGTGACCTGACCTTGGGGACCCGGGGTAAAAATTTCAGGATGATGGAAAATGATGCAGGAGAGGTAGAGCCCTCAACCGCGGTGCTGCGCCTCGTCGTTTTTCTGCTATCCCGAAAAACCTTAGGGGCCATCGATGGCCCCCGGTGGGGCGAGGTTAAAAAAGGAAAAATATTTTTGTTACCGAGCGGACGCGAAGCATCCACGAGGTCTACCTCTGAATTAGTATACAAATTTACATATGACCCGGCCCGGCCCGGCCGTACTAACGCTTCTGGCGAGCTTATTTCTCTGCGAGTAATTAACGTAGATAAATCAAATTGACACCATCATGTAGCTGCATCAATTCAATGTATCAAAATTTCAATCCAGACTGTTGCAAAACATACCAGGGGTGGGCGTTTCCGCGAGACCTTGCAACAACCGCTGAACAGTGATTTTCGAAAGCTTCAATGCTTGAAAAACGAAATATTTTCACGCGTTTTGCGCGTGAGCTTAGATAAGGAGGCCTATATTTCAGAAGAGTGGTTTCACTCTATGTTGTTGCGAACGATAAATAAGAATAATTAGTTGATTCAGAAAGTCCAAGCTAAAGATACAAATTCTGAAAACGAATTCCATAATAAATTATCCCACATAAATTTTGCTGAATTTACGTGTTGTCATTTTTCAACCGTGTTTCATGTTATTGGTTGCAAGTAAATGATGAATTCATGACAGCTGAATTTCTTTGCGATATCGTCATGTTTATGTTTGACAAACACCATGAACCATCTAAGAGAACTTCAGCCAACCTTCATTTCTCATTTTGAAGCGAAACGTCTGCTCGGTTATCACCGACAAAGGCGTCTTACTGGTATAAAGTATAAACTGTCGTTTGCGATGCATCAGGTATATTGAAAGTTCAATCATCGATTCTACGTTGTAGAACTACCTACACAATGATTGTGTATAAATATTTCAGTAAAGTGTTTCACATGTGAATCCTAAAGTAGGTCAACATGATAGATCAAAGGCAAATTGAAATAGCAACGATACAATAAATAATTGTAGAAGTAATATATGAAGTGAACACGCAACGAACGCAACTCGACAATGACCAAGGGTGGGTCATGTACGCTCCAGGAGGACCAGCACTCAACATACGCATCCCACCCAGTGTCCGCTGCCCCGACAGCGGCCTCAGATATTGTTCCTGGGCGAATGGTGCGCGGGCGAGGCGAACAGTCTGGCCAGCACGGAGGTGGTCGGCCTGCCGGCGGGCCGCTGCTGGGGGCTGATGGTCATCGGTGAGCCGGCGGCGTCGCCGGCGGCGCCCAGTTCGAACGGTCGCGTCCGCCGCACCACGTCCATGTACGGGTTGTCCGGGGCGGCGCCGGCGGCCGGGCTGCCGGCGGTGCGCGGCGAGTCGCGAACCAGCGGCCGCGAGCTCACCATGCCGCTGAGGAAGCCGGGCGAGTCGCGGCGCGCGCCGCCTCCGCGCGACTGCGAACGCTGCTGCTGCACGTGCGCCGCCAGCTGCTCCTCCAGCTGCTGACAGCGCTGCTGCAGCTGCCGGCAGCGCGCCTCCAGCTGGCCGTTAGCGCGCAGCTGCTGCTGCAGAGACCGCACCTCGCTGCAGGCGTGGTCGTGCAGCCGCTGCCGGTGTCCTTTCTGGAAGTCGTTGACGGTCTGCATCTTCGTGACGGCCGTGGTGAAGGACTCCAGACATCGGCGTGCCAGCTCCATCGGGTTGGTGAAGAACACTTCGACGTCTGGCTTCATCTTGGAAGTGAGGGGAATCATGCGACATGGAGACTGACACACCTTACACTTATCGCCGCACGCCGCCGAACACTGGGCGCAGAACACGTGACCGCAGTTAGTCAGAAAGAAGCGGCGCCGCTCCTGGCTGGAAGGCTGGATGTAGCACTCGTTGCAGTGGATCCAGTCCATCCTCAGCGTTCGCCAGTAATCTGCAACATCGATGTGATCGACGGTGCTTTTACTATAATGCAGGGGCGTAGCCAAGGGGGGGCGGCAGGGACAGCCGCCACCCTCCCCCTGTGGCCCAGGTCCCTCCTGAGGACACGATTCTGTAACATGCAGGGCACTTTTTACCCATCAGGGCCCATTTGGCGCTGTCGCATTGGCCCTTTTCGGGGCGCCCCCCCCTGAGCGAAATCCTGGCCACGCCCCTGCTATAATGTCACGGAAAAGAACACACGCTGGTCCTAAACAAATCATCAAGCTCCAAGGGAAATGGGCTATCCCAATATTTCAAACGGGAATGCTCGGGCACCACCGAAAGAAGAGAATCGAGTGAAGAGTGGTGTTCAAACGTCACCACTCCAGACCCCCACCCCCAGAATTTCCAAATCCCCAGTTTGGGGCGGGTCAACAATTGTTAGCTCATGGTGGATGAAATTTATTTAGTACTTCCAAGAACGCTTTTTATTCAATTGTGATACCGGTCGCATAATGAACGACCCTTGAATTTTAATTCAAACTTAAATAAACATTCCGCGATTGCAATACGCCAAATTTTCAATCGCAGAATAGCAATAGTGGATCACCTATTTCTCGATCGCGTGTCCAGCACTAGTTACGACATACATCATTTCTAGGTATATGAATTTTTTTCAGTCATTCCGTCACACTTTTTCAGAAAGGTTTAACCTTGCCCCGGTGGCGGGTACGAGCCATTAAAAATGATGAAGAAACAGCTAGACCAGTTTGGCGGCACTGCGCGCCGCCGTTTTTGGTCACTCGAAAAACCCGAGGGGTCTAAAAGACCCCCACCCGGCGAAGGTTAAGTAATCTCACAGAAAGGCCTAGTTTGACTTTTAGATAAACTAAACAACGGTTTTTTCAGCTCAATGGAAGCTAATAAGTTCTCGGACGGCCTGCTGTAGATAGGGTGCCATAAATCGCAGAGTGTTGTGGGAATGATCTAGGACCCTAAAAAGATGATAAAACAGAAGACAGAAAAAAAACGCTAAAAGATTTGCAGCCTATTATGCCAAAGTCCAGAAACTGAGACGTCTAAACCCTGAAAAGCCCCAAAAAGGCTAAGTCAAGGTAAAGATAAAGAAAACAAGCGTGGGATGAGGTAAACGCAACGTTTCGGTCCTCGACCATCGTCAGGCGAGGAGTGCAAGGTGGAGGTGGCTAGAGGCCTGAGGTTAACTTTTTGCCTCTAAATACCTCAGGCCTCTAATGATTTTTTAGAGGCAAAACAGTCTACCTCAGGCCTCTAATATGTTTTTAGAGACAAAAAGTTTACTTCAGACCTCTAGCCACCTCCACCTTGCACTCCTTGCCTGACGACGGTCAAGGACCGAAACGTTGCGTTTACTTCATCCCACGCTTGTTTTCTTTATCTTTACATTCACTTAACCTGTTTTGGGCTTTGTAGGGTTTAGATATCTTAGTTTCTCGACTTTGGCTTTTTAGGCTGCAACTCTTTTAGCGCTTTATGTTTTTTCATCTTTTTAGAGTCCTAAATCATTCCCACAACACTCAATGGAAGCTCTCGGCAACTTTAATTCGTTTCGTCAGATTCATTTTGGGGTCAAGTAAAAAAGGCAAATGGAGGTGAATACAATGTCAAAGTTAGAAATCATCCCCGATGCCAGCAAATTCCCTGGAACTCATCTAATCCCAGAAAGATGAGCGCTTAAGGCCTCAGCAGATGACGTGCCCCAAAACCCGTCATGGCACCAGAAAATTGAGGCATGGTGTTTGCCGTATAAAAGTTATCATTTTTAATCACAATACAGCCACAATTTATATATCCTACTAACGCACTTATTATAGTATTAACGCACTTATTATCATATTAACGCACTTATCAAAGTAAGACTCACGACGGGTTAAAATGTCGCCTTGGGCTGACGTCAGGATTGGTCCCGCATAGATATCAAAAAGTCAAATGCTACGACAAATCAGGGCATATTTTGAGGAATTGGAACTGGTGGGCACCTGCTGCAGAGCACGAATTCCCACCAAAAAGACACTCCTAGAGCATCAAATGACTAGTTACTGGTGGGCACTGGGCCGTTCACTGCATAGCATGGGGGACTGGTGGGCAAAATACCCACCACTTTGTAGCTTAACCCTCGCCCCACAGAGGGAGGGGGCATCGATGGCCCCAAAGGTTTTTTCGGAATAACAAAAACGGGGCGCACCATCGCGGTTGAGGGCCCTTCCTCTCACCCCATCATTTTCCCCACAATTCCTGAATTTTTTCCCGGATCATACCAGGTCAGGTCACCAGGCGAGGTCAACCAAGGTAACCTGACTTCAACTTTTGAGCTCTACTATAGCTACATTTCTAAGCCGATCGATTTAAAACTTCCTACACTTCATGAACCCTCCAGGGTCTATAAAATATAGATCCGGGATTTTTCGATTTCGTGATCTGAGAGGTGACGAGGTGACCCTCCCGTTGAAAAAGCATGGGAAAGACTGTTTTACGATCTAAAAGTCCCAAATATGATGGCAAATGGTCCGATTACTCAGAAAAGCGTTCTTGGACAACCTTTCGCGGATTCCAGGGGAGATATTTGCCATTTGACCTACCTGAAGTCTTCACAGGTCACCAGGGGTCAACAACAGTATTTTGGCGCTACATTTTTACCTAAGCAAGCTAGCGCGCTGATTCAAATGACATCGTACCTATATTAGGTCTCGTCACTGGCTTTCATTTGATATACCGCAAGATCACTTTCTGACCTTCCGTGACCTCAGGTCATATTAGGGCACGAGGTGACCTCTGGAGGTCAAAGCACTGGTAGGTTATATTCCACGTAAATGAAATAGGTCTGACATTTCCTATCAAATGTACTTTACCAGATCTCAATAGCTCTGATGGCTTGAGAGCTATGGAAAGTTTTCTTAAGCATTGCATATTTTAGTGGAAATAGCCTATCGTGACCTAACTTAACCTCTGGAGGTCAAACCATTGACCTGAGCGCCTAAACATGCTAGTAAAATCTTACTAAATTCGCACGAGCTTTTTGATGCACTTTACAGATTTGTGCTAACCACCATAGTTTCGGAGTTAGCGGGGGCCATCGATGGCCCCGCTGGGTCGAAGGTGGCGCCGGACCCGCGATGGGGCGCGGGTTAAAATATGCCATGCGACATATACTATGAAATTTATTCTCTGGAATCCCGTGGGATTGACGGGAATCCCATTGAATTTCGTGGAATCCCACGGGACCGGCGTGTGAATCCCATGTCACTAGCCTGAGAAGTGAGAATCCAATGGAACTAGCTTGGGAATCCAATTGGAATTGACAGGAAATTTCCATGGGATGAACCCGCCTCAGTCGAGGCAGGGTCAAACCTCCCCTTCCCTTGATCTTGATTCCTATGCGAGATTCGCTTTTCAATTCACATGAAACAGGAATTGGTTTAAAGGTTAATGTTGCCCCTCCCCGTAAAATCCTGACCATCTGTTGGCACCGTTCTTGCTGTAAAATATTTCGGGGATGTCTTCTAAAGCATATTGTGACACAATTATCTAATATTTTTTCTAAATAACGCGTTTAAAAAAATAGCCCCATGATCCATACCATGACTTTAACGCACATAGCCGTAGGAATGGGGGAGGACGCCTCCCGAATATCCAAGATTCTTAATCATTAACCCGTCGGCGCTGACTGGAAAGAAATTATTTAAATATGTGCACTTCCGCCCCCTCCCTATTCCTCGAGGCCTCGAGGCTCTCCACCTATTTTTCCGAGGAAACCGGAAAACTGTACGCAGTGAGAATACGCTACATTCGAGAAAATTAATGAGCATATCCGCTGGTTAATTTTTTTTGCAAATTGGTCAAACACATTCCTAGTCACCTATAGGCTTTCAAAGTCATTTCTTATTTTGAGATATCCACATTCACACGGTAGCACCAGCTCGTCGGCATTGAATACCGAGTGTTGACGTCATACCACCATTTAGGGATGATATGTCCAGGCTACCTCGCGTGGGTTCAAGGTCAAAGGTGAGGTCAAACTAGAATTTTCGGAGCTATTGACCTCTACCATCCGTCAGATGACATTACCCTGGATGACATATATAAGAACGTTATGACGTCGCAGTCAAGACCTTTCAATTTTGATGTGAAGATCACCGATCATTTCCCTCATTTCCCACCCAACGATTACCATAGTGTTACTTATACCGTACATGCATCCTAGGGAATTTATCATATTGTGACGTTATAGGTCAATGAAATCAAGTGATCTCGACTCCTTAAATTCAGAGAACATTATATTGGGCTTTCCCCCTATGACCTTCGCTCACCTATAGTGGATTTCAGAATTTGTTTGCACAATCACGGCATCTCCCGATAGATCCGGAATAGTGCTCACATTAGACCTGAAAGGCCTGGGATATTGACGTAGGTCAATGGGAATTGGCCCTGTTGATCACCATAGCCCTCACAAACCCCCAAATGCACGTTTTTCTAACCATCTTGGCTCTTAAGACCTCAGGGGGTCTCTCCAGTGCGTTTTAGCCCCAGAACCCTCCAGTAAGGCAACGCTGGTGAGTTAACATGGGGAACTCACCCCGCTGGGGGAAGGGCGAAATTCGCCCTTTCCAGGTTTTCCCCACATAATGCAGAAGCGAAAAGAAACAGAACAACGCAACCTACAGTACCTTATCCCTGATCGATTTCACCCATCATATAATTTTTCCGGTCAGGTCATGTCAGGTCAAGAGACCCGACCTCAAAACCCCAAATCACGAGTTGGATGCAGCGCCAACGGAACACTGCCAATAGATTAATTTCAAACTTTCACAATATGACAGGGTCATTAGGGCCTACAAGTCTGTTATCTCAAAATTTTCATATAGTTGACCTAAGATGGGATCAATTTTTACTACCCCATTATAAGTCTATGGTGCAAAATAGAAAGAGCTCATTTTCAGTAAATACTAGATATATCAACTTTAAAGTCTTCGCACTCGCCCCGGTGGGTCTCCGAGCCACCTTCGCCATGGTGAAGTGGGAGGGGGTAGGGTGTTCAAACATCCCCCTCGAACTCGGCTCCTATACGGGATAGCGAAAAACGCGAACGCTGGTGAATAACTCATATAAACTCATGATGAAACTACATCTGTCACTTTTTGGCTAAGTGAATATTGAGGTCATGACAGGTCAAGGAAGGTGGCATGTTAGAGAAGAGTTTTGGGGCTCTAGCGCCGGAAAGAGTTGAGTTAGAACCATTTTTAGGCATCATTCGCTTCTTCTCGTTACAACGAATCAAATGATGACTATAGGAGGTAAAAAGACCTGACCTGAGGTCAGGTCAAGATGGCTTTATAATCTGGGTTGCGGACCAAAGCACGTAAGGAAGAAGTTCGTATGCCTAAAGTACGTACGCTAAAGTACGTATAGATAAAGTACGTATAGATAAAGTACGTACGTGTATAATAATCGTAATGGAAAAAGTTCAAAAGGAAAAAGTTCGTACGGGTTAAAGTACGTAGGGGTAAAATGTTCGTATTGTAAAAAGTTCGTATGAAAAAAGTTAGTAAGGGGTAAAATGTTCGTCATGTGAAAAGTTCGTACGTGATAAAGTACGTAGGAGCAAAATGTTCGTAGGGATAAAATGTTTCGCAATGACACAAATCCGTATGAGTAAAGTTCCTAGAGGTAAAATATTCGTCATGAAAAAACCATATAGAAAATTGCACGGCACCAAGTACAGAGGTAATCAATCACCTGCCCACATCTCGCCGGGCTTTCAAATAGCTTGAGCGCAGTGGCGGATATCTATGACCACTGACCAGGGGCGTCGCCACCGGGGGGTCTGGGAGACCGGGCCCTCCCGCTCTCGGAAAGTGGCGGGGAGGGGCCAGCCCCCCGCTTTTGGCTGGAAATACTATTGAAAATGCCACGTTTGAGTGAACATAGGGTTTCATTACGAGCCCCAACCCCACCCTGGCGCCGGCCCTCCCACCCGAAAATCTGTGGCGGCGCCCCTGTCTATGATCTCATTTCAGGGGGCCTAGGGGGCTTGATCCTCCCCACAATTACCTGCCTCGAACACACTCCAGCCTATGCATTTATCATGAACATTTGCTGACGTTTTTTTGCATATGTACTTTTGCGTACATACTTTTGGCATACGAGTTTTATACCCTACGTAAATTTGCTTACGAACTTTTGCGTACGCACTTTTGACATACAAGTGTTCTACCCTACGTACATTTGCTTACGCACTTCTGTCATACGAGGTTTATACCCTTCATACATTTGCTTGCGAACTTTTCCGTACGAAGTTTATCTATGTTACCAAGTGGGTACGTACTTTCGCCATACGAACTTTGGTCCGTAAATCTTATAATCTAGCATAGTCAATAAGCACATTAATCGACTCGCAATGACGATCTCAACGTAATGGTATCAATATAAAAGCTTTATCGTAATTTTATGTTAAGTTATTGACCCAAGTCTGAAAATCCGTTTATGTAGCCAAGATGACCTCTCAGAGGTGACAGGTCAAAAATTGCAACACAAACCTAGAAAGGGGCCCAGGATACTACGATTTGGAGAATATGAAGGTATTCGCATCTGTATTTTCATAAATGCAGCCCGAGTCCTGATTTACCCATGCATTTCCAATGGAGAGTTCATGATCCATATCTGGCCTTAGGTCACCGATATGAAAAATTCCGGAATGTATAATGTGGTACTCGGTGGGCCCATTGTGTGGCATCAGTTTCGATTCGATAGATTTACTCTTTTTTACTTATGCCACGTTTAACATTGTTGGAGGTGAGGTCACTTGACCTGACCTGAGATGACCAACCCTAGAATTTTGTGGAAAGTTGCGGAATCGATCAAGGATAAGGTACGCCAAGTACGGCAGCGCTTCAACCCACCGGAGGGCATCGATGGCCCCCTCTAACTCCGAAAATATGGGGGTTAGCGCAAATCTGCAAAGTGCGTTGGAAAGGTCGTGTGAATCAATATGGGTTTTATTCACATGTTTAGGCGCTCAGGGAAATAGTTTGACCTCCAGATGTCAAGTTGGGTCACCATAGGCTACTCACACTAAAATATGCAATGCCAAGAAACCTGGGCATAGCTCTTATGCAATGAGAGCTATTGAGGTATGGTAAAATACATTTGATAGGAAAATTCCAGGGTTTTCTCGGTTAAGCGGAGCATAATGCCTCCCGCCAATGGTTTGACCTCCAGAGGGTACCTCTTGACGTAACGTGACCTGAGGTCACGGAAGGTCATAAAGTGGTATTGCCGTATATCAAAGGAAAGCCAGTGACGACACATACGCGATGACGTTTAATTCAGAGCTCTAGCTTGGTTAGGTTAAAAGTTATCGGCAAAATACTGTGTTTAACCCTGGTGACCTGTGATGACCTCAGATAAGTTAAAGGGAGAAAATCACCTCTGAAATCCGTGAAAGGGTGGCTAAGAATGGTTTTCAGAGTATTTTCAATCATTTTTGTGACATTTGGATCATAAGACAGATTTTCCCCATGCTTTTCTATGGGAGAGGTCACCTCGTGACCTGACCTCAGGGCACCAAATTTTAACATTCCGGACATACATTTTGTAGACTCTGGAGGGGCCATGAACTGTAGAAAGTTTCAGATCGATCAGTCCAGAACTGTGACTATGGTAGGAGCTCAAATGTTTAAGTGGGGTGACCATGTTTGACCTCGCCTGGTGACCTGACCTAATGTGGTCCGGGGTAAAAAATTTCAGGCATGGTGGGAAAATGTTGGGATAAAAGGTATTCCCCTCAACTGCAGTGCTGTTCCACGACGTTTTTTTGCTTATCTGAAAAAAACCTTAGTGGGGGGCAATCGATGCCCCCGGTGGGGCCACGACGAGAGGACTCTAATGATGCCAAAAAATTTGCTCTTGCTCCACTAAATAAAAATATATAGGGGAAATGTACACCGCCCTGTTGTAGGCCTTTGAAACCTCCCTTGACCTTACGTAGAAATAGCACCTGTAAGGGATCTTCGTCTCCTCAAGACCTTTCGAATGTCACCCGTAATTTCTCTTTAGCTTAACCGTGGCTTAATCGGGAACGGAACTGTACCGCTTAACGACTGGACGGAATTGCACTGCTTTTTTGCTGTATTAGTGTGAATGTGCATGGTTTCAAATGAGATAAGGAGGTAGGGCAAAATCAAAATACGCTTAAAGCGGCGAAAGTGTTAAAACAAGGCAAATTCCTACCTAAGTAATTAGTGTCTTGAGGCCTGAAATTCAAATAGAGCAAGCACTAACAGGAACAAGGAGGATCAATGTGAATTGCAGGCTTGAATCGCGAGGGCCCTAAAGTAAAATCAAAGCAATTGAAATGAAAGTAGGTCACTGAATTACAAGATTATAGTTTTTTAGTCCCTGAGACTTTTGCCACCACTGCCTATTTGCATTCATTAATAGCTAGCAAAGCATAAGCAAGCGGAAATTGAGAGCTACAATTCGTTAAAGATACCACTTGAGGCTAAAATAGCCAATCATGAGAAATTATCACCACATAGAATGGTTAGGGGAAAGTGAAAGATGGGACGTGACTGGCGCAGAAATCGTTCATTCATCAAACAGCTGGGCGGGTACCTAGTTACTGTGGTGACGTGTGTGGTGGTTGAGATTGCTGCATAGGTGGTTGGTTGATAGATTTGGATTTTGATCTCAATGCACTAGTATCCCAGAATCCAGTTGAGCTTGTCGAACCACTTGTTGGTTGTTGATTGGTGTCTGGTCCGACGAGAGCTTTCTCTCCTCCTGTTCTACCCAGGGATTTAAAGTCGAAAGAGGGATAGGTACATTGATACATCCTGGTAAGCTGTTGAAATGGGGCTTCAAGCCCTCTAGGTAGGCTCAATAACCTGGTGTGTGTGTTTCATTCGTGATTTTTTTACCTGATAATATAAGGAATCTGGAAGTGAAAAATTCAACAGTTCTTCAGGTGACTAGGTAGTAGGTTCTTCTTCTAAGTACTGCCGATTATACTAAAGTCTTGTGTCTTCAAGTAGTCCTGCATTTTCAGGTATAGTGCAGGCATGTGGATCACACGTGTGTGTGTTCCATCCTACCTCTTTGGAACTTTTTTCTAGTCTATGTAACCTGTCCCATTTTCTTGCCTTGTCTTCCTTTAGATATTGCCTCAAGACTGTGCACTCTGCAATTCATTATGCTCTCAACCTTGATAACGTGTCCATGGGTGTAATCTATGTAACTAGGAGAGGATACAAGGCAACTGTCCTTACCAGTTCCTGGACACCTGTAAATTTTGTTCAAAACTGATCATTCCCCTTTTCCAAAAGTGCAGCTTCTTGCTTTCTATGTCTTTTTTCTTTTTATCGACTGTCTGCAGTTCGCCCATCAGTTGGAAGTATGAAGTATGTAAAAAAATATATTATCAAGTGATTTCTCTTCTTTCCACAGTCAAGCTAAGTAGACAACATTATATCAAGCAAACATGGATAAAATTCAGGCTGCTGCCATGTCCTGGCTCAACCTTACTGGACACTATCATATTTTTTTGTCAGAAAAAATGTATAAGTAGGTGCATCTTCTAATTGAACAGATTCACTTGGTCAGAGAAGCACCCTTCGCATCTTCCCTCATGGCACCCCATAATCGCTGGCAAGCTGAATCACTTATGAAGGCGAGTGAAATAGATTTTCAATATGTATGAGAAGAAAATGTGATAACCTTAGCAAGTGAAGTGAAGAAAATTCAGTACAGTATTGCTATAAACTCAATTATGGTATTGCTAACCATGTATTTTAGCATTGTGCCTAGATCAGGTTTTTGGTAGCTACTCTCTACTTCTAAAGTTGTTGCTTGTGTTTTAGCTCTGTTCTATCAGCATTACCTATGTATTTAGTGGGCCATATCAATATGATGCTGAGTAAAATTTGGTTTGAGAAGTGAGCAGAAAGTTTAGCAAAAATAGCATAGAGGTGAGTGGAAAATTCAGTTTGTTGAGGTGTTGCTCTCCACCTTGCAGCCTGGGATTTCAAATAATTTCAGCTGGATGTCCAAGGCATCATGGACATGAATTGTGATGTGACTTCAGGCAGCATATTATAAGGGTCATCATCACATATTTTCCTGGGGGGATAAATTCAAACTTGGTGATAAGTGGTTGGAGAATAAGCAAAAGCTTAATGCTTGTCAAGGGTCATCAAGGCAGCCTACCTACCAGAAGTGTGGGAACATTTGGATAAACACCATATTTTCAAGGATTCTACTTCTGTATTGTGTGATATGTGCTTCTTGCAATTGGTTCACTCAGCATTTCAAGATTCACGCTAGCTGCTTAAACTGCCCTTGGCTTGAAAAATTGCTTTAGCTGGCCTTAGAAGGGGCAAGCTAAAATATTTTCCCATTATATCTAAATTTAGGCATCATTAGGCCCCTGTTTTTCTGTTATTGCTATTGTTATTGTTGAGAGCTGGTGTGCAAGAAGCTCTAGACAAAAGAAAAGGGTATACTTACTGCTACTCCTGCAATGTTGGCGTATCCTTACAGTGTTCCCAAGACAAATGAACAGAATGTTTGGTTTGAATTGGGCAGTGAATTGAACTGCAAATGGCTTAAATAGTTTTTGCTTATGCTGGTGGTACCTTGAAGGTTATGTTGGTTATTTATTTGGGAGAACAAACATGCTTTAAAGACTAACTATTTCATAGATTACTTTCAGGTATATTTGGTGTTTGTGATTTGAGTTCACCAATATTACTAGTGCTCAAGAGCTTGACTCCACCGTGTTTGTTTGTTTGTTTTTGTTTTTTAGTGGGGGAGAGAAGTGAGTGTTCCATCCATATAATTTAGCTCTACTTTGACCAGAAGTGGACAGTTTACGTATTTGGAACCTTGCATATATTCATGCTAGTGCAGGTCTGTATGATATATCCTGGGCAACAAACCTTTCGGAATGGTAGTGCATATTAAAGGAATTACTATGCGCTAATTGTTTAGTATAATGCCAATCAAGAATTATTGCAGCCTATGCAAGTCCACTTTTTTGGTTGTTTCCTTCTTTGATGCAATAATTGCCTATTCTGTAAAAATATGTCGAAAAGTCTGAAGAAAAAATTAACCATAATTTTTTTTAAATTCTATGTGGAATGTGTGCATGTCTAGCGTTCACTCATAGAGCCATGCCAGGGCTTGGTAATTCCTCACTGGTTCTGTTGTGTGTTTTCAGGTACCTAGCTCTTGAGCAGCTCTATAAAGTCGGTCATCTGGCTCAACCTCGGAGGAAACTCTGCTGGCGCTCCCGTCACCCTCAGCCGCGGTCACCAGTGCACATTTTCAGACCATGTGTGTGCACTGTGTTTTACCGGACATGACGTGAGCCGTTTGAAGACCTCGTTATCACCAGCGTTCCATTTGCACCATGGGTACCACGGACGACATTCTGCCGCGCTACCAGCGGCTGCCCACCTCCTCTGGACCAGGCCTGTCTTCCCGCGGTGGGTTCCGCTGTCGGGAAACTCACATTTTCCTGGCGATCGGTGCAACTCTCGTGCTGGTCTGTTTCGGCACGATATTCTTCCTGCCCGATCTAAGTGAGTCACTGCGCAATATGGAGAGCTTGAATCGGGTGCAGAAGCAGGTGCAGGACACAGCGGAGGGCTTCCTGCTGCCGCCGCCCCCGCTGGCCGAGGCGGGCGTGGACGGCTACTTCCGACACGATGCCAACCAGATCGAGGACCCGCACCTGGCCCTCGACAGGCAGAAGCTGCTGGACAAGGTGCGGTCGGCGGCGCTGCCTCCGCCGCTGGCCAAGCCAAGGCAACGGTTCGAGGACGAGCCGGACCCTCGCGAAGCCAACTATGTGGACGTGGCCGTCGTGCCGCCGGAGAAGAGCGTGCTGCCGAAGCCGGGGGTGATTGCTGCGCCGCTGCCTGCCTCCAAACAGGTGTCACAGGTGCCGGCCTTACAGGTGGCCGGAGAGGACCCCGACCCAGAGATCCGGGCTCGCAGGGACACCGTCAAAAAGGTGGGCACCGGCGGCTCGCGGCTGGAATGATTAAACTGATAGCTTATTATCCTGAAATACGCGTTTTTTGTGTGCTGTCGCATTGTTTCAAATTGATGTAATCGCATTGCTTTCCTGTAGGTTAAACGTTAAACTTCTGCTAAGTTGAACGTGAACGATAGTTATACTCATTTTTTATTTACTTATTTGTCTGAAACGGAATGACATAAGTAGAGGGCACAGTGCAGGGAATATAAAATTGCAGCATCGAGGAAAATGGCAATATATGCACAAAAAGAGGAAACAGTGTAAAACTGAGTAAAATACCGAAAACAGTATAAGCCATCAAATTATAACTGAGAACATGAAGCCATATAGGCCATAAAATTCATTTGCAACGTCGAATGTCATTACAGGCTTTTGCAATGTCCTTAAAGAGGCGGCGTAGATTCTAACTTTCCCACGTAATGTTCGGTAGGTATCCATAAAACAGCATCTCCAGCCAGGGAAATCCGTTAGTTAGTTATTTGGGCTTATTAAGGGGGCGCACCAGCCTGGCAAGGCCATATAGCGCCCAACCAGGGAAATCCGTGAAAATATATTAAGTCATCTCGTAAGTTTCGTACAAACATATGAAACATGGAGGCATCCTGTCCCATTGGCCTTCTGAATTGCTCTAACGAAAATGTCGGGCGCATGGTTTGATTTCTTTACAGTTCGCTCAATGTGGTCCCCAATGTTAATTTTGTGACCGGGATTATGCCTAAATTACGGATGTTTTCCACTTGTTCTGACAGCGTTTTCAGTAGTATGATGTGCAGGCTGCGCCTCGTTTTCAATGCCATTTGAAATGGTGAGCGCTTTGCTGCACTGCTTCAGTTCCCTGATTTTAGATACAAAACTGGATAGATCCGACTGGAGAGCATTGGCATCTGATTAATGCACAATTTTCCTGGAAATATTTCCTTTATCAGCAAACCCGGAGTAATGAGAACCAGCAACGCGAGAACCACAGATTATATTCCAGTCGGCAGGTCGTTGATAAGTATCGCAAAACACGGTGCTGAGATGACTCCACCTTCTGGTTATTCCGATTTAACCTGGCGCCACTCTGAGCTCTTTAAATTGACAGCTCGTTAAAATTGGGATGATTACAATAGCAAATATGTAATCTGAGTACAATTTCCTGTTGTTGTAGTGGGTGAAAATCAATTAAAGATGATGCGATTTTATTCAATTTGCGAGTCAGGAGAGTATGGTCAAGATGTTTGGATGCGCCCGAAAAGGAGTACCAATACAATCCGTCGGGATATTTTCCATGCAGCGCTCAGGAACGATGCCGGATAGTTGCACCAGAACTACCAGTTACGGAGCCCTGTCGCTCCGGCGATGTAACGGCACTCGCATGAGAAAGTAGGCTTAGATGGGCAACTTTCTAAAATGATTCTCCGAGCAACGGAATCAGCCACACTAAGCGATAACAGGTTTTGCTGTTGTTGCCTTGATCCATCTGTCAGCACAGTTTTGTCAACACTAATCAGCGGACAGTGTTTTGCCTACGTCACAGGGCTTAAGCCAACCCCCGGGAACTGGTCTTAGAGGTTTTACGCGCCGACGGCCTGCTGTTGTGTTGCTGGAAAAAGGTCAACATCACGTCCGCAACAGCCTACCATTTAGATAATGGTAGATATATATATATATATATATATATAATGGTATATGTAATGGTAGATAATATTATGTCCCATTTTCGTCGTCTTAGAGGGCTTGCGCCTTCTGGATGAGAGCATAGAGGCCCTGCTGATAATGACAGCCAGATCAAGGCTAAGATATTTCACGTTGCCCTTTTGGAAATTGGTACGTTTCCACAAATAAGGAAAGAGACTGACCATGGTCTAGGACCGAAACTTATCCGTCCAGTATACACACTACTTAATCTTTTGGTATAACTACTACAGAAAATAGGCCACATGAAGCGTCATTTAACAGTGGCATGCATCCAGTCTTGCGCAGGCTGACGTGTTGGCCGTTCTCAGATGATGGAGCACGCGTGGCACGGCTACACCTCCTACGCGTGGGGCGCCAACGAACTGCGGCCCATGACCAAGCGCGGCCACTCGGCCGGCATCTTCGGCCGCAGGTCCATGGGCGCCACCATCGTCGATGCCATGGACACGCTCTTCATCATGGGCATGAGGGAGCAGTTCGACGAGGGCCGGCAGTGGATTGCGGACAATCTGGATGTGGCCAAGCTGGTGGGTGATAAGTCCTTCACAGAATAAAATTGGAGAAAAACCGTTTTACGCAGGCTTGGTTAGAGTTTTTAGGCAGTCGGTGTCAGTGCGAGACCTAGATAAATGCTTTCTTATTGATAGTCAAAATGAGGCCAAGAGCTTTCTTAATGATATTTGAAATGAGACCTAACGGGTCCATGAAGAGGCTGTGATGTGTTGTGGTTGTCTTATGATACAACAAGAGACCTGCCAAGTAGGTAAACGTTTTTTTTTTGTTGGCCTCCTCATACAATTATAAAAAGACTAAAGATAAAAAGCCTGTTCGTTAAGACTTCTGATATTTCGAAAGCGACTCGTCAGATTCAACCCATTCATCAAAGAATGAGGGGTGAAAAGTTACGAAGCATCCTCTTAACTTTTTTACCCACACATTCTTTATTTGATTTTTGATCTCACGATGAATTGTACTCGAAATTTAATAATTTTTAACGAATAGGACTTTTATCCTGTATCATTGTTTGGGGAGGCCATCAAAAACACATTTAGCTATTTAAATGATCCTCACGTTCAAACAGTGTTAGAACACAAACGTACCAAGTTCGCCTTCTTACTTTTTCGAAATGGTTTACAAAGTGTTGATGCTCTTTGAGCTCGTACATCCCCATGGTAAATCCTCGCCAGATCGGCTTTAGCACGGGACTGACCTTCTCAAGAGTGCGGCTGTGACACGTGTCTGTTGTTCAGGACTCGGAGGTGTCTCTGTTCGAGATGAACATCCGCTACATCGGCGGCCTGCTCTCCTGTTTCGCCCTCACCGGCGACGTCATGTTCAGGGACAAGGCGCAGGCAGTGGCCAAGGCGCTGCTGCCCGCCTTCAAAACTCCCACCGGCATACCCTTCAGTCTGGTGGTGCCCGCCACTGGGGTAAGTACCCCAGTTAACCTGCTGTTTAAAGACATACTGGGCTGGGTCAGATCGGTTGTGATACGATACAAACGTGAAAAGCGTCTGTGTCAGGAGCGATTTAAGAATTATGGCGTACCTGCCATTTTGATCGGTTAGTCCACTAGGTTGAAGAAGTCCTCTGCTAACGGCCGGTCCGGGCTGTGGCGTTTTGGCAGCGTGCCAAGAACTACGGCTGGGCGTCCGGCGGCAGCTCCATCCTCTCCGAGTTCGGCACGCTGCACATGGAGTTCGCCTACCTCTCAGACGTGACCGGCGAGCCGGAGTTCAGGAAGAAGGTGGAGCGAGTCCGGCAGGTGCTGGCGGGCCTGGAGAAACCCAACGGACTCTACCCCAACTACCTCAACCCCAAGACCGGCAAATGGGGGCAGCGTGAGTAGGCGGTCCTGCTGCTCTTTCCGCTTAGTGTGTGCCTTTGTTTAATTAATATTTGGTTTAATAATCAATCCTTGACTTACGCAAATTAAATGCGTAGCCCTTGCTCACTCCGCTTGTTACCTACACCTAAAGGTCACATATCAAAGCTCTTCTCCAGAGGAACAGTATCCGAGGGGGTCTAATGACCACATCTCTGAACCAGCTCCTCAGCGACGAGTCTAGTAGTGGGTCTTAGTTTAGGGATTAGAGGACTCAAAGATGGAAACCCCTCAGTTGGGGTCCGGAGATGGAAACCCCTCAGTTGGGGTCCGTAGATGGAAACCCCTCAGTTGGGGTCCGGAGATGGAAACCCCTCAGTTGGGGTCCGTAGATAGAAACCCCTCAGTTGGGGTCCGTAGATGGAAACCCTCAGTTGGGGTCCGAAAACCCATTATTTCAGCAAAATCCCTTGTTGGATTTAAGATGGAAACCCTCAGTAGGGGTCCGTAGATGGAAACCCTATCTCCGACCCCTTCCCACGGGGGATGCGCTGAAGTGGGTCAGGAACCCCGGTCTCCCATCAAGGTTTGGAAGAGCGCGTGCACCGTTCCCTGCCGCAGGCCACGTGTCGGTGGGGGCGCTGGGCGACTCGTTCTACGAGTACCTGCTGAAGGAGTGGCTGCGCTCCGGGCGGGAGGATGCCGAGGCGCTGACCATGTACCGCGCCGCCATCGGCAACATCACCGACAGACTGGTCAAGAAGAGCCGGCTCTCCGGCCTCACCTACATCGCCGAGATGCAGTACGAGAGGCCCAACCACAAGATGGACCACCTGGCCTGCTTTATCGGTGAGGAGGAGGGTGGGTCTGTGCCAGTCGGGTCGGATAGCATTGGCGCCGGCTCGTGTCGAAGGTCCCATGGAGGCCGCTGTGTGGCCGCCTGTCACCGCGCGCCAGTCTGCTGATGGACTGCTGTGGCACAGTTGGCTTGAAGCAGCGTATTTGTAAGCCCACCTAAGGCAGTCGTTATCTCGATTCGTTCAGTATGTTCCCGTCTGGAAGCACTGGGCCTGTGCAGCGGCTTTTTGTCTCATCACGCTGAAATTTTGACCTGTGATTTTCTGATGCGATGGCGGACTGCCATCAGTCCACCGCGAGACGGCCTTTAACGGTTAAATGGCGAATTCCGATGGCTTACGTAGCAGAGTTGTGCGAATCACGAGTCAGAGTCGGAGTTTAACTCAAATTCTGACTCATTCGACTCTGAGTTGAGTTGAGTTGAAAAATTTAGACAAGTGAGTTGAGTTGAGTTGAGTCGGTTCACAACATGTCCATGAGTTGAGTTGAGTTGAGTTGTGAAGACAGCGAGTCAAATGAGTTGACGAAAAAAGTGGGCTTAACAGGTAAACATGTGAAGTAGAAGTGTTTGAATTTGCCTACCTGTTGGAAGCCTCCTTTAACCTCCTTTAAATAACGTTTCCTTCCAGCGTTTCAATTCTTTAAATCAAAGTTTCAATTTGTCTCAATATATCAAGGATTCTACAGTTCAATTGCTTACTTTAAAGGCCCACCCTGATCCGGTCAGAAGAAATCCCTAGACACAAATAATACATGCACTCGAAAAATTAAACAGGATCCTATCACTGGCCTTGTCTTAAACATTTGAAGTGGTGAAATGCACTACAAAATACATTTCAAATCTCTCAAAAAATTATAATCTTCATTATTACAACATTACTTCCTTACTTCAACCCCTGGAACACCACACGTCATCGCTGGTTTGTTGTCGTCAGTAGTCGTCGACTGAGAATAGTGTGCGCCATTGCTGTCTTTGAAGAACAGATTCAACCAAGTATAGGCTCAAGCTTAGGGAGCTCCAGGGCAAAAATTGTATGCGTCACGTGATAATTTATACAGTGATGCAAACATTTGTCGAGCTATATATGATATTGTTTCTTGTGTCTCAAATGCGCCGTCTGCCGCCGCTCTTTTCATTTTGCCTATTAATAGCAGTTACTGCAATTAGCATGAAAAATTGGACCCTTGATTGGACACAAATGTTGAGACACCTTTATCGCAAGAATCAGAGGAATTATTTTATGTTACTGTTTTTGTCGGATCAGAGTTCCTTGCTTGGCGTCTGTGTTTTATTTGGAAAGCCATACATTAGCAATTTTCTATGAAATCGTGCTCCAATTTTGAAGAGCGATACGTATGTATTGAGGTTCTCAAGGTATTGAAGGTTCTCAAGCTCAAAATTGGATTGGGTTTAAAATGTGAATATATTAAAATCCAGCATGTTGATAGAATTTCCATTTCTACTGTCCTTTGTCATATATGGTATACTTTTTCTTAGGGTTTGCTGTAGTTCTTAGAATTAGCAATTGCAGCTAGATACTCTAGTAGTTATTGCTTAAACTTTTATTTAACTCATGACATATTAATGTTCAATTATAATGATTACCCAGCATCGTTATCTAACAGAACAAACGATACTTATAATATCCCTACAAATACAATTAATATCATGTTTTTTAGCGTGGACCTTTTTGACAGTATGGAGGCTCAATTTGTTGCCTGTGTTGGTGTAACCTTAGCCTTATTAGGTTTATTTTCATTCCATTTAGGTACCTAGTTCAGGATGCACTGCTCCTTTTAGAAATAGTTGCAACATGTGGTAGCGTTTTTGGGCATTGACAGTCTGGAAGATTTAAAAAGTAATTCATGGTTGCTGGCTAACTGTTAACTAATGTTTGAATGCCAATGAAATAATTTTCCTTCTATTAATCTTCCATTTCATGTCAGACTTTCTGAACAGCTTGTTTTTTGCTGGTTTATTGATTTATTTCTTAATTTCTTAATTTTATTTATATATTTATCATGTATTTATTTTATTTTGAAAATAAGTCAAAGTTTGAGTTGAGTTGAGTCGTGAGTTGAGTTGGAGTTGAGCCGGATGAATTTATCCTTGAGTCAGAGTTGAGTCGACTCACTGAACTCTTGATCTCGAGTTGAGTCGGAGTTGAGTCAACCGCTCTCAGCACTTGAGTTGAGTTGAGTCGACTCAAGAAATTTATAAAACGCACAACTCTGTTACGTGGGTCGCTGGAGCTCCCTACATTGGATGTTATACCAGATACGAGTATTGGGGATGCTGTCGACATCTGCTAAGCTGCAGGCTTTAATTCAAGGCCACGTCCCAGCTGTTTCCGCCGTGCGCCACCAGCTTTCACCGTAAGTAGATTCCGAGACCAGATATGCACTGGCAAAAAAGAAGCTGCCTTTTACCATTCCAAACGCAACAGGAATCCAGGCACAGTACGTGATTTTCAGGAAACGTGCGTCGCGTTTTCAAGCGAATATATCGTTCGAAGTGTTTCAAGTATATCGGAATTGATCGGCAATTTCAAATCAAACTCAAAACTTTTGCCTCTTTCTGAGGGTTATCAAAGGCTCAAAAGGTTAACTGTCTTAGCGGTGGATTAAGACGCGGAAGTCACTGGCAATGTTAGTAGACCAGACTGTCTTCTTAATACAACCTCGGCAAGCAGATTTACCGCAGGTAAACTTTCTATCTGGACGGCCTCGTGTATACCGTCCCACTCGCGCGCCGTTTCATTATACCACGCCAATTTCCGCGACCTGCCTAATCACAAAGCGTGCAGTCCGGCAACAGAAACGCTTGCGTTTTTTAAGAATGTTTGAAACAATTGGTGCCTCCACCACGCATGTTTTTTTTAACTAGCTGACGAGTTAGTGTGTTCCCGATTGGGCGGATGGAAGCTGCCAAGGTCATGCTGTCGCACACAAATTGATACAAATCCGTCAAATTGTCGCTTGGTCTCCTTGATCCCACTGTTTGAAAAACTGTCAAACCGGTGTGTATGTGACACACTTTTCATTAATATTCAACCTGTTTTGGCCGATAAACAACATGCTTTTGTGCTACTTCTAACTTGTAAATCAAATCACCTTACCTTCTAAAAGCGGCGTAGGATTCTGGAGCTTCAGACGACCAGGCTGACGACGTTTGCACGGACCACTCTGCGGCGTTCCAGAGCGTGACAATTCTTCTGAGATCACGGTCTGGTGACGGTCTGAACTAGCTTTCCTCGGATTCGGACAACGTTAAAGGGAAGGTGGCACCTTCATAACGTGATTTTAACTGAGATAGCCACGTTGTAAAGCAAGTCGGAAAACGCGGTTCTCCATATGTCATTTGTCTTGGAACTCGACATTTCCGTAGAAAAAGCTAAAACCTACCTGACACCAGCCCCCTCATCAGCCCGTCGCCAAGCGGCCAATGTTGTGAGCTGCTGGTGTGACGACATATGCTGACGTCACGATGAGCATCAGCCAATCGAAGCCCTTGAAGGGTTTCAAGTATGGTAGTGGTTGCCAGATCGTGACATCATCCACAGGCTGCTATTTATTCCTTTTTTCTAGAGGAGTATTTCAAAATTCCATATATTGAGCTTATTGTACATTTTTCAGAGAAATCATGAGTGTTTTCATTATTTTCGGCTAAAAGTGCGCCTAACTGCACTAAATTCCAGGATTCGGCCAATGTGCCACATTCCCTTTAAACAATGCTTTATCACCGAGGAGAAATGCTTTTACTGGAAATGGGATGTCTGATGGCACTATACGGTTACTTCAGTCAGTTCTTGCCTTGTGCGTGAATGAACTGGGGGACAAAATGCCCACTGGTCGCATTCTCTTTGTTGGTGACGTGAAGTTGTAAACAGGATTGTGTCTCACGAGGACTGTAGGCTTCTCCAGGGCAATCTTTGTTCCGGGGCCAAACGATCCCAAGATGAAAGGTTGGGAACTCCAAGAATGGAAATAATTTACCACCACGCTCAAATGGAAACCGATTTGAGCGACTTGCAGGATCAAAACGCTGCTCGTGGAAATGTTATTAAAATTCGTGATCTTGGCGTCTGGGTATATAAATAATTTCCAGCGAGCATATAAACACCATTCTCCGCTAGCATCAGAGCTGTGGACCTGATGGTTACAACTCTCCACTCTAAATATGCAGGGGGAAACTGAGACCAGAACGCATACCATAGTGGCATATTTTGGCGACATTAGATTTACTCGCGCACTGAGATGGATAATGGGGGGGAGGAAGACATTCTTGAGAAGGCTCAACACAAATTTCTTATTCGGTGGGCCTTTAGAGCCCATATCTTCGTGCATCATTGGCCTCCACAGATCTTCTGGAAACGTTTCAAATTCTTGGTGTACAAAGCTGAGATGCCGCTACGGTGTTATTTTTGTGCGCAAAACGCGTACAATTGCGTTGGACTGCCCTCTTGCTCTTATGATTTTCGTTCTCATCTCCCCCGATCGTAACACAAGAGAAGGGAATCTAAGTGTTTTGCTTGTCTCATACGCCAGGGATAAACAGGAAGTGTTCTACTGCACGGCATGTGCAATGACCTGATTTTACATTGAAGCTTGTTTTCTTTTTTTGCCGATAACAGCTCCGATCATAGACCACCACACTTCTATTATAGACCACTGTATTTCTTTCAACATTAATTCAATTGCGAAAAAGTGAATACGAGGGCGTGCTCAACTACCGGGCAGTTCCGTCTCTGACTTCTCGCGTGTGCCGGGATTTTCTAAGTCTGCCCTGTCTCCGGTGCCGGGCCGTGTTGACTTTTTTGTCGCCAGGTGGTCTGTACGCGCTGACGGGCTCCACGGACGTGGGTCCGAACTCGGACCGGTACCGGAAGATCGGCGGCGAGATCACCCACACCTGCCACGAGTCCTACACGCGGACGGCCACCAAGCTGGGCCCCGAGAGCTTCAGGTCAGGGTCGGCCTGCGCAGCATGAACGGGAGCTGTGTGGCGACTGCCACAGCGCTCTGGCACTAGCTGGCATGGAGCGGGCTCATTGCACTACGCCACCTCTTCCTACCTCTACTGTATTCACATAATCATCGGTTGGGACACCGAGGAAGGAGATCCTTGTAGTTTACAATGTTTGCTTCAAAACATTGCAAGTGTCATGTAATGTGGTATCTGCATTGCAGAGAAATCGATAGCTGTAACCTGGCTAAGTGAACTTAGCACACGTTCGTGCAGATGCATACAATTCCCAGCAGGCAATTGTGCATAACATGCTACACTAGCCGCTTTCCTGTGCCCTGCCTCCATTGAACTTCTAAGTTATAAGTATTAGATGTTGTTTCCTTGTTAGTGGAATGGGTATTAAAGGCAGCATCCAGGATCCCGGAGTTTTGGCCAGGAGAATATCAGTCAAGAGAGGAGTGAGCCATTTGGGCCAGGGGCACCATTTCTGGAGGCGTGGTCCATCAGGGAGGTGTCAGATGTCATTGTTAGACCCCCCGGATGTCATATGAGCCTTTCGGGGCGGGGATGGTAAATGATGTTGTGGGGGCGCTGGGGCGGTTTCAGGGGGCGCTGAGTGAGCTGAGTGCTCGATCTGGGAGGCTACCCGTCTCATAAAATTCCTTGGATCTGCCTGTAACTTTGCTGTATCAGGCTGGCTGGTGCGCCTGAGTTGTGCTAGGTCCAGTGATGCGTCTGAGTTGTGACTGATTCACAGACTCGTTTGCGTTATGATGGGTCCACGGATGTGACTGATTTATGGTGGGTCAACGGATGTGACTGAGTTATGGTGGGTCCATGGATGTGACTGAGTTATGGTGGGCCCACGGATGTGACTGAGTTATGGTGGGCCCACGGATGTGACTGAGTTATGGTGGGTTCACGGACGTGACGAGATATGGTGGGTTCACGGACGTGACTAGATATGGTGGGTTCACGGACGTGACGAGATATGGTGGGTTCACGGACGTGACGAGATATGGTGGGTTCACGGACGTGACGAGATATGGTGGGTTCACGGACGTGACTGAGATATGGTGGGTTCACGGACGTGACTGAGATATGGTGGGTTCACGGACGTGACTGAGATATGGTGGGTCCACGGATGTGACTGAGTTATGGTGGGTCCATGGATGTGACTGAGTTATGGTGGGCCCACGGATGTGACTGAGTTATGGTGGGTCCACGGATGTGACTGATTTATGGTGGGTCCATGGATGTGACTGAGTTATGGTAGGTCCATGGATGTGACTGATTTATGGTGGGTCCACGGACGTGACTGAGTTATGGTGGGTCCACGGACGTGACTGATTTGTGGTGGGTCCATGGATGTGACTGAGTTGTGGTGGGTCCATGGATGTGACTGATTTATGGTGGGTCCACGGACGTGACTGAGTTATGGTGGGTCCACGGACGTGACTGAGTTTTGTGGTTCACGTAGGTGACTGCGCTGTGACAGGTTCACGGATGTGTCTGAGTTGTGGTTTGTTAATGGACGTGTCTGTGCTGTGACAGGTTGATAGTCTTGTCTGAGTAACGGCTGGTTCATGGCCGTGTCTGTGTTATGGCAGGTTTACGGATGCGATCGAGGCGAAGGCGCTGAAGACCCAGGAGAAGTACTACATCCTGCGTCCGGAGGTCATAGAGAGCTACTTCGTGCTCTGGCGCATCACCGGAGACAAGAAGTACCGCGACTGGGGCTGGGAGGCCGTACAGGTAACGCGCCTGCAGTCGCCGTGTGTGGTCCAGTGTGTGATGCCAGTGACGTGCCTTGTCACGGATGTTATGTTCTAGTCGAGGTGGTTGCCGCGTGTGGGGGTTTTTGAATCAGGATCGGGAGCCGGAGCCCGCTTTCACCATTGCCTTGTGTCGGCGCAGGCGATTGAGAAACACTGCCGCGCCGAGGCGGGCTACTCCGGCATTCAGAACGTGGACGCGGCCACACCGCGCCAGGACGACGTCCAGCAGAGCTTCTTCCTGGCCGAGACGCTGAAGGTGAGTGTGACCGGGCCTGCGGGACCCTGCTGCTGGCGAGGGCCTGCTGAATGGGGTCGGTGGCGTGGTCAGCTCTAGAAACGCTCGCTTTGAAAGTATCATCCCAAATGTGGTAGAAGCATAGTGACAGTTGATTCATCGAAAGCAGAAGTTGAAGCTTGTTGGAAAATGGACAGTTTCCTCGGCTTTGGTTTCAAATTCACGTTTTTTCAGAGGTAGTTTTTCTCTTTGGCACCTCTTTGTTTGTTTTTGTCCGTCTTTTTCATGTATGCCTTAAAACGCAGGTATAAGTCCATTCGTCAGGCAGTTCTGACATTGTTTAATTGGTACCACGACCGATCGACCTAAATATCTGAAGAGTGCCGTTCATCTCAGATATTTGCAGTGCATCTCAGGGGCCGCCTGTGTTGGGCCGCAGTCGCCGCTGTGCCTAGGCTTTAGTTTTAGAGCTTTCAACGGTGATTTACCAGGAGTTACGATTAATGAGGATAAGACTGCTCTCAGTTTGTTCCACTTAAAACCGGACTGGGGAGTTGAAACTGGTAAACACCGTGCGACGAAATGTCGGTCCAATGGTGCCTAACTGCTGTTTGCTGCCGCCGACAGTATCTGTACCTGCTGTTCAGTGACAATAGCCTGCTGCCTCTGGACCAATGGGTGTTCAACACGGAGGCTCATCCGCTCCCCATCAAAGGAGCCAACCCGCTGTACCGAGAGTTGCCGTCGGTCACTCCTGCTGCCGCGTAGCGGAGCCGCTACGAACTAGCGTCACCTCAGATGGCGCCTGAGCGAGTTTTGAGACCAGCTGTTATCTTGCTTCATAACGCGAAGCCTGCATCTGCAGACGTGTCGCTCCTTCCCATGGAGGCGTGGCTGGGTGAAAAAGACACTACGTGTATGAAGTTGTTTACTAGGCTTTAACTGGGGAGCGGCGACGTTGGGGAGCCAGAAAGCAATGACAGGGAGGGCGCCTCGCCTCTCGTGGACGGCTCCCGTGGCGGCTGACGTGTTCAGGGATGGACTTATCTGTCGCGGGAGGCTGCCAGCTGCGTTCTACACGGTAGTCCTGCCCGACTGGTCGGTGTCGTAAGCGATCTGGAGGATGGTCGTGATTCCAAGTAGTGGAGTGCTCCACCGATGAGGGTGATGGGCGACGGGCGGGGGCTGCCATGGTTCCGGCGTGCTTTCGGGAGTGTTTGTATTGGGGTGAAGAGGCCGGCCGTGCTGCGACAGTGTTCACACAACAGTGTTCAAGATCTGGTGTTACGATGCAGCTTCCAAGCAGAAGTGCCGATCTTCCGCGAAGCGGTGCCATTTTTACTGCTGTGCGCCAGATTACAGCGATATCAGGGCCAACAATTCCATACCAGTGAATGCTGTGGTTTTCTGTTGTGGCAATATTAGCTGCACGACTCGTTTCCTATCGGAGTTGAAATGAGCAGCTGGTTTCCGAGGGGATGCGGCGGCCGCTAGCTGGCTCTGTTTGTATTGGCTCTATTTACAGTGCTGGGCGTCGCGTAATTATAGCCCGCGGTTCCGCGATCGGGGACTATCCATAATCACTCGCAGAATTTGTGTTAACTTTGAATTTGGCTATCTTGAGTCTGCATTGCGAAATTCCAGAATTATTCCAGGATAATTTTTTCTTCCATTTACTTTGTTCATACTTTATGGATTAATGACTACCCTACTCATCACTACCTTGAGGTTTCTGGGCCCGTCGATAGATAAGGTCATTTTGCGCCTCACAGGCTAAAGCAATTAATGAGCTTCATGCTGATACACTTTCAAGTTCAAGCTTAACAGTTGTTACTTAATATTGCATGTTGACTTAAGGCTTTGTTTCTCCCAAAACAATTTCGCGAGAGACTACCGGTCGTGGAATAAATGATCGCCGTATTCTAGTTCAAACTTAAACAACGCGCTGTTCCGTCTGCAACCACGTTTTTTCAGCACCAATCGGCTGCCAGTATTTCGCCTACGTCACAGGGCTTTAGCCTACCTCCGGGAACTGGTCCTAGAGGTTTTACTGGAGGATCCTTAAGGTTCTAGGTGCTCTAAAGCCTCTCGTGTAGGAAAAGGGCAACAGCACGTCAGCAGCAGTCTGCCATTTTGCCGAGGAGTAGAATGACTCATTCCTGTATTTGTTAGGTAAGTAAACACTGCAGACGCTTGTTGCGCTGGTGGTGCTTTCTGGTGGTGGAAGTTGGAGGCCCTGATGGCAAAGCCATGCTGGCGGAAGGGAGCGTAAAGGAAGTGTGGCACCTTCATAGTGTGATTTGAACTGAGATACCCATGCGATAGAGCATGTCGAGACACCTGTTGATTGAAATTTCAATTGTCCCAGAACTTGCCGTTACGCGGAGAAAAAACGTAGGAATTCACCTCCTACCGAGCCCCCCCGGTGGTCTCGGGTATGAGGAACTTGGGGCGTGACGTAATGCATAGGTCTCCTGCGCGAACAAATGCTCTTCTGACCTCTTTAAAATCCACGTGCCAAACCTGCCTTCGATAATGATGACGAGAAATGCGTATAACCTTCTTCAATGGCTAGTTTAATATATTTTAATATATCAATACGAATATCCGAGATATATAAGTGAAGGGGGCGTTGCCAGGATTTCGCTCAGCGGGGGGCGGGGCGGCGCCCCGAAAAGGGAAGCCAAAAGGGCCTTGATGTGTAAAAATGTCTCTGCTTGTTACAGAATCGTGTCCTCAGGAGGGCCCTTTGGGCCCTCGGGGGAGAGGGGGTTGCGGCTGTCCCTGCTGCCTCCCCCTTGGCTACGCCACTGTATAAGTGTCACTTTGGTTTGTCTTTCCTCTAATTACAATTCACTTGTACTCGCACTCATTTGTAGCGCAAACTAGGAAGTTTTGATCCGGCTCAAATAATGAAGAAATTATAAGCCGATTTAACGTCACGGAATTTAGAAAATTACCTCTAACCGAGCAAAATAAAATAAAACAAAAGGTTGGTCTTATTAGCAATTTTCAGCAGAAATAAAGCCCTATCTATAATTTTCCTGAAATATTTCGCCTAAAGCCCCTTGAAGCCATATAAAGTCTGGAATTGCACCAAGGTGCATTGGACCCATTTTAAATATTCCGCGATCGCGGAAAACCGAACTACCGATCGCGGAGCAGCGATATTGGATTACCGATTTTTGAATTGCGTGCCCAGCGCTGTCTATTTACTAAGGTGCTCTTAAGCCTGTGTCTAACTTTGCACATGTGCACCGTCTGGCTCCCGCTGTATAGTTGTGTTCGAAATACCTTCGTCTCTCCGATGTGGTAGGGTGGGTACAATCTCTGTCTGTCTCTACCCGATAATCTCGCGGCGCTCCCGCGTTTGGAAACGTTCGTCGTCTTGTGACACTTTCCCGCATCTCGTGCCCTCAAACGTTCACCTGTGTCCACCAGCGTGTGGGGCAGCCACCTCGGGCACTCTTGAATGTCGCGGTGCGAGTCACTGCTCCCTCACACCCTTGCCTCGCGCGACCGGGCGGCCACAGTCTGCCGCCGTATTGCGGCAGCAGGAGCGTTACTTGTTGGAGCTGCACCGTCCACGGGCCGCCGAGGTCGGGCAGCGTGCCGCCCAGGTTGGGCAGCGGGCCGCCGAGGTCGGGCAGCACCCCGAGGTTGGGCAGCGTGCCTCTGGCCGAACAACGATCATGTAGACAGTGCACTGCAGACCCAGGACTGGATGTTTGAAACAGCCGCAGTATCAAGTCCTGGGCTCTTCTCCGTAGGGTATTTTGACCCGGATAGAAATTGTTAACTGCCGTTGAACCGTATTGTTTTAACACAGGTGTGTTTGCGTGTGCGTGTGAGTGCCAGTTGGTATCGGTGAAGTGAAGGTAGAAACGATGCACCTGTTTTGCCTGCAATAAAGTCTTTATTATTTGAAGGGACAACAGTGGTGTTGGTTGTACAGCAAGTGACGCCTGGACATACCTCTCGCTGTCATTATTAAAATGGTTCGCGTGCCTCCAATCCCAAAACTGCATGTGTGCGCTGGTTTTTCTTTGCCAGTTTTGGAGGGTCGAGTGACCCAACCTCCAGAATGAACGACTACCGAGTGTCATCAGTGAAAGTGAGGCGCTGAGAGCATTGGCTTTGAAAGGAGGTGAGACGCGTCCTCAACTGGTAAATCAGAGCGGACGTCCCCGCCGAAAAAGACGGCACTCGGCCGATGATTTGTCTTTGCCCCTGTGTATCGATGCGGACCTACGCCATGTACTGGCGTTGGCAGCGGGTGAATTGGCTACATACCTCCCTCCCAGACAACCTCTTGCTTACCACCTCCCCGCCCACCGTTATCAGTTTGGAGTACCTCCACTCCATTAAAACAAAGCCGTGGCGAGACCTCCGGCCGTGAGGCCGAGGGACCCCACCTCCTTACGGAGGCCCCGGTAGGTTGGGTAGTCTATGGGGCGTTCTATAAGATCGGGCTCAGCACAGCCCGGGCAAGTATCATCCGCCTGGTCGAACCTACGAAAGGCGTCCCGTGCAATTGCGCTGGAGCCTACCTTAGTCGTGCTAGTGTGCTTTGAGCGCGTCGGGGTAGACGACCCATCCCTGGCGTGGGTTCCAGGTGTTTGTGGGTGTCGGGGTCTTCTTGATGGAATTAGCGGCGATGCAGGCCGCAGAAATTCGGGCTGATTGGTAGTTTATGGTGGCCATGACTCGTTGGTTCTCCATCCCGTCCTTTGAAGCCGCCTTCAGACACTGTTTGGACACAATGCATTCATTTCACTTCAAATGGCCCGGTGGTTGCAGGTATCACGTCGCGGTTAGTCAATTCAGGCAATTATGTATGGTATGCTCCGCCGCCCCGCGGCGCCGCCGGCCCTTTCTCCCCCGATCCCCAGTGCAGCTGCACTGCACAGGTGAGCGCGGCGGGGGGTCGGAGCGCGCGCGCACGTGTTGGGGCGCCCCTCCCCCTCACGGTGGGGGCCCGGTATCACAGGCGGCGCGTGTGCGGGGCGCGGCGGACAGACCAGTCCGACTCTGCACAGCACCAACCCTCCGGCTCCCGTTACAGCCAGCATGCTGCACCGGCGGACACCGTTAATGCCGACCTCGCTAACCCGGCCGAAGCACCAGTTAAGCTCTATAAGTTATCGCCGCCAACTCTCTGCCGATGGGCAGGGTGCTCGACACTGCAGCTGGACCGCCGGCCACTCCGACGGCTTCTGCTAAGTAAGTACCAAATGCGTGAAACACTGTGGCCCAGTCAGCCACCACGACACAGCCCAAATGCTGCCAGGTTAGTAAATGCTGCTTCAGAAGCCAACTAGTCATCTCCTTAGAGAAGATTGTTGTATCGAATAAAATTATTGTCTTACGCTTTTGGAAACTCGGTGGAGGACATGGATTTCCCAGTCTAAATCCCCTGCAGTTTCGACAAATCTCACCAGTTCCACTGTCGAGCTATAAAACGACGACTAGTCACACATCACTGGTGCATGTACCCGCGCAGTCGCCGCCTCACTTCCCAGCGTACCACAAACCCAGCAATGCAGAACCACACTGGGGCAGTCATCTCTGCTTCCCACCGGCCCCAACGGCGCTCAAACCTCACAGCACGTCAGAAAACACCGTCAGTTATCACAATCTCATCATCAGCTGCCGACCATCAGTCGGCGGAACCGTCACTGCACGTGCGACGACGTCACATGCGAGGTCTCGCCTCGCCTCCGGGCGGTTTGCCCTGAGGCGTTTGGCGCGCAGGTTCAAGTGTAAGGCTGACGACGGGGCGCGTTCTCGCCCGCCGACTGGGACTGTTCCACGCTGTACGGCCGGCTCAGTAACCGTTCAGTCTCCGGCTGTCCTCCAGTTTGGCAAAGAACGGATGCCTGCAGACAAAGACGCACGTGGCGCTCATGAGAAATCGGGCTCCAGTCCCAGCTGGAATGCAGTTGCAATAAATGTCGGGATCCAGCACAAGGGCCACCGTGGACATCGATATATTCATCAATATAGGTTCCAATTTCCCTTCATTGTTGACAGAATTCAAACCAAGAGCTTCAGGTGACGTTGCTTAATGCTGATTCCGGCACTAGTGAGGATGTGATAAACTATAAGCCTACAAACATAACTGTCCAATCTCCGTCGACATCTCACACCACCATACGCGCAGGAGAAGGCTGTACTAGAAGCGCCCCGTCAGCTCACCTGCTGGCCTCCCTCAGCGTGATGCGCTGACTGGGCTCGTACTCCAGCATCCTCTGGATGAGATCAAACAGCTGCACGTGCTCCGGCTCCGTGCCCTGCATGTACCGCTGCCGGACACGCCAGGTCAGGGTGGGCACGTCAGGTCAGGTCAGGCCGGGCACGTCAGATCAATTCAGGCCGGGTACGTCAGGTCAGGTCAGGCCATTCCTGGACTCGACAGGTCAGGTCAGGTCAGGCCATTGCCGGACACGTCACGTCAGGTCAGACCATTGTCAGGCACGTCAGTTCAGGTCAGGCAATTACATGGCACTTCAGGTAAGGTCAGGCCGGGTACGCCGAGGCCGGATTAGGCTATGCACGTCAGGTCAGGCTAGAAAGCTGCTCCGCACACCAGGTCAGACTATGCCAGACACCTCAGGTCAGGTTAGAAAGCTGCCCGGTACGCCAGGTCAGGTCAAGCTACAGTCGAATACTTCAAGTCAGGTCAGAACGCTGCCGGGAACGCTAGGTCAGGTCGAACCGTGTCTCGAGCTAAATGAGACCTAAAGTTGAACATCTGAACTTGGCTGTGAGTCAACCACGAGTGAGATCTGCAGTGATTATGCCTGCTCCAGTTAGCACCAGCCAAAGTAAAACAACACCTCCGTCGTATGGGCCTGTTTCCCACTCCCATCGCCTGTTCAGGCTCGTTGTCCTGTGTGGTAATTTACGCTCCCTCAGACTTATCTCTCCTTTGGTGCAAAGCAGCACGTATAATGACGGTGTTCGCCGATTTTTGCTCGACCCGCGCTCTTAGATGTCAACATCAAGCTTTTCTTTCTGGGATTATTTTGAGGCAGGTTGCTTGCTGTATACAGCGAGACTTCACTACATCCCGCCGCCGCTTCGCAGAATTATGGGTTTGCTATTTTTGCCGTCGTGCAGCAGCCTTTACGATGGACACGTGGTGGCGTGTCTGCGGCTATCGTTGGGTGAGATCAGAGCTGGCCGGCGGCCCAGTCCCACGCCAACCCGAGACGGAGGCGTATTACGGCTGGCGTAACCAGTAACGCCCCAGTTCTGGCACGTACTAGCTAGCCAGCGCAGGTAACCGCGCTCTGCATGCAATGCACAGTTTGGATGTACAGTAAAATTACTACCCTCACCTGATACATGTTTACGCAGGGCGTTTACTTCCACCGCGCTTTAAAATAGGCGAGGACTGGATAACAGGGGCTCGAGATGAACTTCCAGTGTTCATTAGCAAACAATATTACACCAACGGGGCTCGGACGGAACAAGCAGCCTTGCACCATAATTCCTCAGACGTAATAACTATGTAAAATTCTGACCTCGTTGTAAGCTCAGACAAAGACAAATATTTAGAGTATCCACACTGTGCAATGTGTCTTT